>OENM01000835.1:0-46650 GCA_900239745.1 Rotaria magnacalcarata
TCTCTGTCACAGTGTGTGATGATTTTTGAACTCGCTGTCATGGTCTGTGATGGTCTCTACCCGCTTCGTAGATCAAAATGCAGACGGTTACCGAAAGGCTGCACGTGTGATTACAGATAGGAGTGTCAGTTTGCAAGAAAACGCAACGCGTTCTTTTAGCGTTCCTTCCTATTTTTGACTGTTCTTTGGTAGTTCCCAAGAGACTTTGTTGTGCGCTTCATCGAAATTCATGAAAAAGTCTCTTGGGAACTACCAAAGAACTGCGAAAAATAGCAAGGAATGTTAAAAGAACGCTTTTCGTTTCCTTGCAAACTGACACCCCTAATTACAGACAGTGGCAGGAAAGCTACAAAGACTCAGAGACTGTGGTAGACGGGTTCCAGCAAACGAGTTCCATCGTTTTTCACATTTTAATCCCACAGGGATTGCGCTAACAGATTTTTCATTTTTGATATTTTTTTCTGAAGTAAAAATAAGTAATTTCATGCAAGACATCGAATGTTATTATCTCTAGTACATGAATCTCTTTAACATGTTTCGAAAATACATCCTATTCCGCAATGTTGAACATTCCGGAACCAGTTTCGCTCACAGAACCAATGCCATCTAATTCCGGCAGTTCCGTTTATCACTTCCAACAAAATTCCTAAATTCCCGGTGTTATGGTATAAATGATATGCCATAAGACATGTTGTGTTTTGTTTTGTTTTTTATATTCTTTCGTTCTGCTAGATGTTCTTTAGTTTATTCTTTGTTTCTCGTCTATACTTTCATTCTTTTGTTTTGACCGAATAACTCTTGTTTGTTTTCATTCTTCTCTCTATTTCTTTTTCTCATCTGAAATAGCTAAAAAGGATGTGAATATATTATGTCTTTATAATCTTTTTTTTTCTTCTCGCATGGGGCAGTTTAGTTAGGTACAGCATGAGAGATAAGTGAATTGAAAAAAGAGTGTGTGTGAATTTGGAAGGTGGAAAAGAAAAGGAGAAGATAGTGAAATTGTACCAAGACATACCAACGTTATAAATAAAAAGGAACGTTATAAGAAATAGGACTTAACACCCGGAATCACTACCTACTGATTCCATCTAATTCCCTGGATTCCGTTTATCCCTTCCGACTCAATTCCGGAATTCAGTACACCCACACTTATGGCAACACCCGCACAGACATCCACATCCTGCAATTCTTGTACGGAATTCCGGGTATTAGGTCGAACAGGAATTGAACGAAATTCATAGGAATTCCGTATAATTCCCAGCGATTCCATACTGACCTAATTCCAGAATTCCGGACCGGAATCGGATCATCAGTACATGGATAAGAGAAGATAGAATAGTAATAGAAGTTGCAATTCCGAAATTTGACTGAATTCCGTGCCATTCCGGGAATCCGACAGTGTTAAAGTTTGACCTAGTTCCGGAATCGGCGGAACTTATTCGGAGGGCGGAACTGGTTCCGGAATGTTCAACATTGCGGAATAGGATGACTGCTCCACTCTCTAAAAAAAAACAGTATTCTCGAGGGCAAGAAATGGGTTTCCGAACACTCGGAAACCTTTCTCTCTTGGTTTCCGAGAATACTGTTTTTTTTAGAGAGCATGTTTCGAGAAAGTAGACTGAATTGATTATGATAAAATTTTAGGACTATTTTACAACGTAATAGATCCTTTTTACGATTTTATTTTTCAGTGTTACTTCTTCGTTGTTATTGACTTCGCACATAATTCCAGTTGGTATCTATTGATTGACTAATATATTTTGTGCATTGTTTTAAATATTCAATCCCATAAGAATCTTTCTGATAGTAGGATCCTATCGGATTCCGACAAGGGCCAGACAGTGAATATATCGAATACCAAATCCCAGGACAAACAATCAGATACTAAGATCTGATAAGAATCTGAATCTGATCTTGTATGATCATACAAGATCATACGAAAATCATACAAAAAATCGTAGTCTCTGAGATCTTATATCAAGTCGCACCGTCAGATTCTTGAAAGATCTTACACATTAATAAGATCTTTCAAGAATCTGACGGTGCGACTTGATATAAGATCTCAGAGACTACGATTTTTTGTCAGATTCTTGTAAGATTTCGCCCATATTCAAAGATCTTGTATGTATTTCATAAGATCTTATGTCAGATTTTTCGACCTGGGATGTGTTTCAATAAAACCGACGAAATCTTATGGGATTCCTGGACATGGACCTACAGTCAGATCCTTGGTATTGAATCCAATCGGATCCGATGTTGGATTTTAACGGAATCCAACTGTATGAAATCACCCTTGCGTTCTGGTGGCTCAAACACTTACTTGATCCTGAATAATAAAATGATTTTTTCCGTCCGAACCGACAATAGGCCCATGCCCAGGAATCCTTTCGGATTTTCTCGGGGAGTCGGATCCCATAGGATTCGATAAGATCCGTTGTTGGATTCATTCACCTAGGATGACATCATGACTGTGTGTCGTATGCAAGTGCTAGTCTGTCATAGTTTTAGAAAACGATTTTTTCGATTCAAATCGTATTTTATTTTAAAAAAAATCTTACTCAAGAATGGATTTCAAAATTATTCTCAACATATCCTTACCTATGCCTTTGTTATTGTGACACTAGAATTACGTTATAATATCTATAGTATATGTTGAAGGGGAAGTAAAAATTCTAGGTCAATTTTATATTGCCATAGAAGAACTTAAATTGTTAATTTCCTCTGTAGGGTAATTTTTAATTCTCCTAGAGCAAATTGAAATTCACGAACGATTTTAATTTCCCCTACAATATATGCTTTATTTCTATAGTTAATCAGTTCTTGATCATTATTTTGAGTATACGAGTACTAGTGTCAGACTTAGGGTATCACATCAGTAAGCCTATTCATCTCTTAAAATTAATGTACAAGGAGAGTCAAGAACTTCTCGATGCATAGTTATTTAGTGTACTGATCGAGCTTTTCAGATACTTCTCTTTTAAAAATCATAGAAAATCTCATGCCTATGATATTACTTTAATATTTTATACTTAAGAAGGCCATAATGAAAATCCACAGTAAGTTTCATTAATACTCACTTTTCACCACCACAATTCAACCTTATTCAAAAATACCGATAAAAGATATTCGCTTTAGTGTATAGAACCTAGATAAACTTCGAGTTTATGTGTACATGTAAACTATCTATTTTACAAATTTGTCAATTTGTATTCTCAAATTAACGATAAAGACAAGATTTTAAGTGTCGATTTTTTGCGAAGTTATCGATGCGCTAACGGCGAGATAAAAATCAAAAAGTAACTTGGAATTTTCACTACTTTACTTTACATATTCTACTTTACCCGGTGAAGTAAAGATAAAGTGCCGTCCCTACTCATGATAGTTAAAATATCTGAGATTGTACAGTTACCCCTCGTATACTAATATGATTATACATTTACCCCAAGTGGGGTAAATGTATAGTAATTTTTTTATTTTTTCGATCTAAAAAGAATTGGTTGAGAATCAGGATTTTCAGCAAGTGTCTTCCAAATACTGATGTAATTAAGAACGTCTTAATGCATACAGTTGTGAAAAAAAATCTTAAAATATAACACAGATCTGTTAATAATTAGTTTCATTTTACTGAGCAAGCAAAAAATAGCTGAGAGTATTCATTTACCTCGCTGACACCAGCACGATTACACGTTTACCTCAAACGGGGTAAAAGTATAATTTTGTTGGGGCTCTCAGGAAATTTATCACCACTAGCTTTTGATGCCATACTTTTCAAAAATCTTTTCACTGATCGATAGAAAAGAATTTTCTCTGCATTTCTCCAAGAGAAAGTATTTCAAATAATCGGTGACAAAAAATATATGAAAGACGTAAAAAGTATCTTCAGTTTTCCTTTTACATTTACTCCATCTGACCCTACTTCACAAGGGAAGGCTAAACAGCATGTATGAACAGTCAATTCAATCAAACATGAAGAGTAGATAGTAGAAATTGATTGGCTCCCCTACGAACGTTAAATTGTTTTTAAATTTCCATCTTAAACAATAGAGATTAACGATAAAATGTGCAGGATGTTCCATTTATTTTGAAACAATTCTCATAGATTTATTCTTCCTCAGTGACTTATTCAGATCTCCTGATTCTCATAACAATCTAACTCACTAAGACTGTACATGTCACCCATATAATCAGTGTTTGTATTGACGAGTGCCTTGTGATAAAATACTGAGTAATTTCGGCAGGGTCATTTGGAAATTTCCGAGAAAAGCCCATTTGTGTATACCACTGAAAGTGAAATTTTTTCGATTATTTCTCCGTGCTATTTCCGGCCAGCCTCAGGCATATGTCACGGGTACATCTGCTGTTAGCGTATTTATGCTGAAATTTTCAGCAATAAAGAGTGAGAATTCATAGAGAAATCGAGAAATATTTATCATGTATAGTTGAAGCGAACCTTGTTGTAAGGTTTATCCTACTACCATTTCTGGTTAGACGCCTAAGATATTCTCACATGTACGCAATTCTGAAATACAGTTAAATACCGTTTCAAAATTTAAATTATATCAGAGATGACAGCAGGATAAGACTTACAATAAGTTTTGTTTCAACTGTACATGAGAAACATTTCTCTATGGATTCTCGCTCTTTATTGCTGAGACTTTCAGCATAGATACACTGGCAGCAGACGCATCTGTAACATATGTCTGAGACCGGAAGATAATAGTATAGAGAAATAATTAAAAAGGGTTCATTCTTAAAAAGTGTGAAATAACCTTGTCGAAATCGTCAAGTATTTTATCACAAGACATTTACCTATACAAAAACTGACGAAATCGATAACATGTACAGTCTTAGTGAGTTGGACTAATGTGAGAATCATGAGATCTGAATAAATCATTAAGGAAGAAAAACTCCAGGGAAATGGTTTCAAAATAAATGGAACGCCCTGTAGGTGTGTATAGATATCGCAGTATGAAAGAAATGTTTCCTTAATGAGTTAATAAATTTAACTGACTCTGTTGCAGAATAAAATGGTAATCATATCAGTTAGGTGTCAACTGAGATGTTGACCAACCGATCCGCTAATAAACTAATTAATCAGAGTAAAATTTTATATCTCAAATGGGCTTATATGATCTTGCAGTTTTCGATTACTGCAATCGTAATTCGTTTCATCTTTAACTTATGTTAATCAAAAAGAAGTATATATATATTGAATTTACTTTATGACTGGATTAACACTTGTCAGCTAGAAGTAACACTGCTTTATAACAGTACGCTGTTTAACGAATTCGGCTGTTGTCGTAAGCATTTGTCTTATTCACGGTTATAGAAAAAAAATGATGCAGCGCAAATAAATTAGTAAATATTTGCTTGGGCAATCGTATATATCGTCGCACGACAATTCGTCGCAATAAAAACTCCTTGCGATAAGTTAGTCGTAATATAAAGGAGAGAGTACATTAATTGAATTAAGTGATTTTCCTCTATATGTTATTCAATTAATCACGTAAATGTACACTCTATGGAATAATAACTAGATCGATATGATGGATAATAGATTCGTTTTGAAGAAAAAATGATCTAGCTCAGTAAAACAGTGCTGAAAAAATTATTTAGTTCTGTAAAATTCTTCTGTGACATTGCAAATAGTCTGCTATCAAATGAAAGTCAACTCAAGTCTTTTAAGGAGACGATTTCTGATGAAATCTGGAGCTACTGTATAATTCGTTCAGTAATTTCTAGGATAATTTTGTGTGATTTGCAAAATTACTCGACTATTGGATGAAGTGGTTTTGGAAACTTTTGAAATGGTTTTTTAGGTTTTCGATACTACAAACATTAACAATAAAGAATTCGAATAAATTCCATAAGTCAATAGTCTTCTAGTGATATCATTTTTGAAATGTAACACATTTTAATTAAAAAAAATATTGAGACGAGAAATAATTTTTTAAATTTAAATTTAAAAAATAAAATCTTTTACATGTAAAACTATATTTTAATTACATTTTAATTCAAAAAAAATTCAATTTATTATAAAGTTAACTTCGTAGAATTTTAGTTAGAATTTAACTTTAAGTTTTGGATAATTTTAATTCAAAAAAGTGAATTGTAAATTAGCATTTCTGCCATTTTTTGAAAAAAAGAAGTTGTAGTAATAAACGAGAGTGTTATGATTGTAATGGAATATATTTATGAAGGTGATTAACTGAATAGCATATTGAACAAAATCACTTAATTCAATTAATGTACTCTCCTTTATATACGACTAACTTAGCGCAAGGAATTTTTATTGCGACGAATTGTCTTGCGACAAAATGATCGTGCAACGAAGTGAATGCGACGATGTGTGCGGTCACCATTTATTTGAGATAAATATCAGTCTAGCGGATATTGCACCATTTATCTTATTAATATTTTGCATGAAATTCGATTCAAGTAGGCATTGGAAAACATACGGTGACTAAGACGCCGGCTTGGAAATTTAAAAATAATATATTTATACAAATTTTCTTCGTCCTACTTTAATTTGAAGGCAGGCGATAGTGATCAAATTACAACCAGACGAAAACTATACTACTAAATTCCTTTAAAGCCGCTCAATTTTGAATTACTCAGGTTTGTGAAATAGATTGAAACCATGATATTGAATGCTTCGGCAAAATGTTTATGAACAAGGTTTATTGTATCGATGTTTGTGATTGAGAAGAGAGTATGATGTTAATATTTTTAATGTAGGATAACACTACCATAGTACAGAATTATGGATGAGTCCTCTTGTAAAAAAAGACGAATTTTTGCGGCAAGATATTTACCATTAATTGGTGAAACCTAAGAGCATCAAATATACATGTCTCAAATTTCTTTCCGAAAGTTTACTTGTCGTATCCTTGAGAAAATTTAAAAAATGGTAATCTTTCACATCAACATACAGATCAGTTATTTATCAAACAAGTTTTCTATATACAATCTAAAGTTTCAGACAGCTTGCTGCGTCTTCACATATAAGGTTGAGGAAAAAGTTCGTGCGCCGTATTCACATATTAATGGTGAGGAGGGTATTTTAACACGACGCACGAACGTTTTCCTCAACCTAGTATATACGAAAAGTATTTTTCTTCAACGAAAAGTTATCTTAAGTGCACACGTTCAAATATCAGGCATTGAATTCATGTCGAAAAAATTGATTGAACTGATGAAAACATTTGTATTGAAAGAACACGAGACTTGAAAATAGAATTTAATGCTCACCACCAACTGACATCGATGCACAGGATAGTCAATAGACAATGTTTACTTCAACAACTTTCTCATCAAGACAGATTTTCAGCCATCGACGAATGATCATATTCACTTCTCGTTTTCACGATCATCTTTTTACGTATACAATTACCTATATGCCATTAACGAGGTAACTTTTCGCATTGATCAATCACGATGAAAAACGATACCTAAATCTATGGATGTACCGAGACTGACATTTCTCTTCAAATATTAGACTTTTTCGCTTGCAAGAAACCCCGAGAATGTACGAGATGTTTATTAAGTGTTGTTCAGTTTGAGTACCTTTAGCTATTCATACAACTGGAAAGATCAAACAAAAAAAGAGGTCGAGTCTCGGTTAAAATTTTATTTTTTCGATTTTACGACCGAGACTGACCGAAACTCGACCTTTCTTTTTCTTGTTTGATCTTTCCGGTTGTATGAATAGTTAAAGGTACTCAAACTGAACAACACTTAATAAACATCTCGTACATTCTCGGGGGTTCTTGCAAACGAAAAAGTCTAATATTTGTAAGAGAAATGTCAATCTCGGTGCATCCCTACCTAAATCATCTGCCTGATTGATGGATACAATTAACTACTGTTTTCTAAGATACATGCTCTATAGATCTGACATCGGTAACGAAATGAAAATCGCTTTGATTCATTTCCACTTCTCATTTCAGTTGAGTTGTTTTCTTCAATTGAATTCGCATATGCACACCTGATGTTGTGTGTGATCTTTACTGTTGAATTTATCTTGTCGAAGTAACAAGTAGCTGAATTATATCAATTTTAATGTCGTGATTTATTTTTCGAAATGAGTAGTATAATTCATTGACATTTTTTCATCGTATATCTAAACAACAGAATATCCAATTTGTATTTTGAACATTGAAAATCAAAAAATTCTAAACGTTTTTTAGGAGTTCAAATTTTTGTGAAAATTCCTTAAATTAATTAATTATTACATTCCGAGACTTTTACTTATTGTATATCATTCAACACAAGTTTTATAAATGATAAGCATTTGCCGTTGATGTGTCATATGACGTCTATATTTCTTGCAAAAATATTGCGCAACACTATTCTAGTCGTAGCTAGTGAAAGAAACGAATGAGATTCATTTATTGAAACTATATCTCAATGGCATCCCACCAATCAAAATTGCCAATAAAATCTTTCGATTATTCGGAACTTCTAGAAAATTTTCTTTATCTTGGTAGTAGTCAAACATCGAAGAATTTAGAAGGTCTTCATTCATTAAATATTACTCATATAGTAAATTTAGCTGGCAAATGTCACTATCCATCGGAATTTACTTATGGTGTATTTCACATTAACGATGGCGTATCGAAAAATAAATGTGAAAAAAATCTGCCTCTAATATTGGAATTTATTGATCAAGCTCGTCGAGAAAAGCATTCGCATCGTGTACTAATTCACTGTCGTGGTGGAATGAGTCGAACACCATTTATAGCTATTGTCTATTTAATGCATTCCGCGAATATGTCCTTAATTGAAGCATTTAATCTCGTTAAAAATTGTCGACCACAAATTCACATACACGAAGAACATTGTAAAGCGTTAATAGAACTTGACAAATCAAATAGTTGTACATTAGACTTCTTAATGAATAAATAAAAATGCGAAAATAATTTTAAAACTTCATTTTATTTCTTCTTCTAACGTTCCCTTTTATAAATAGAGATGCCGACATGCACGCATCAAGAAGAGCAAAAAATGAATTACAAAAAAATAATTATTATCATCCGAAGAAAAAACTACGATGCCGAAAGACTTGAAGGAAAGAATGAAACCGAAAGAAAGTAAGACCGATTTTGGCGTGAACGAGGCATAACAAACAAAATAAGAATAAGAATCAATAAATTATAAAAACGAAACGATTCGTACAGAAACATGTGTATTAGAGAAACAAGAAGCCGCTTGGCGTACATAAAGAAGAAAACCGTAGAGGTTAACACCGTATATTTGTATGTCTACAAAAACGCAAGCACCAATGTCTACATTTTGAGAAATATTCATTATATGTAGAGTACATAGCAGAATAACAATTTACACAAAGAAATAAAAATCGAAAATCAACTTATGTCGGTAGAAACAAGAGTGGCTGCGATAGTGTATTAGTCCATGCGGATGTATTATTTCCATCTATCAATGTTCCATTCTGCATAGTTGATGTACTCAATTGACTTTGTAAAGTCTGTAGTGCAGCTACGGTTGTTTTTTTCACATCAGTGAATGATGCGGATGGATTATTGATAATTAGATCTTGAGGAGTTAATGTGGCATTTAATGCTTTAGCTATTGATTGCTCAACACGTACATAATCAGCCTAAAATATTTTTTACAATAAATTCTCCAATGTTTTTGTATTTTCAAAAGGAAACATTTCTATTGATGATTTATAATTCACATTAGAATTTCTATCATTATTTTGAGGATATAATACTAGCAATTTGCTCAGGCATACGCTGGAAACGATCTCAATCATGTCAAAACAAATCCTAAATTATTTACGTGATCGATATTGTCCTTTAGCTTCCTGTGGTAACTATTTTCTTGCTGGGAAATAGTCTAGCACTTTGTTTTGTTTATCATAACAACAAATCTTCTATTATATTTTGTTTTTAAATAAATACATACTATTAAATCTTTCTCTCTGGTACAAGTGATTTATGATGTGCTGAACATAAGAAATGCGAATATTGAATTATTTAGAAAGTTACATTTGGTCTTTTATAACTTTGATTCTCTTGCGTAGTATTCTTAAAGGACGTATGTGTATTTTGAATACTGATTTTTAAACAGTTATATTTATTACATTCGTATCCAGCCTTCACGTACCGACTAATCAAATATATTTAGTTAACATTATCAATGACATTGCTTTTTAAATTTCAATGAAAATTTGATATTCTCTTCGAAAATGTTATCTCAAACTTTACATCAGACTTATTTCATATCAAACACGATATGCTCATCTTTCATTTGACCTTAGAACTTCATAAACGTCTACCAGAGACAGGTACAAAAATATCGCTTCCTTTAATTAGTGAAGATCTGTTCTAGCATTCAATGAAAAAACAAGACTACAAAATACACGACTAAAATTCACAATTCCGTAGAGAAATGTTGTTGCAATTCGTAGTTCCCTCGGGAAGTTTATCGTGGTCTCTATTTGATTTCAATAAAATTACCTCATGAAATAAGCCATGTTCCAACAATTCTTTTGCTATCATATTTGATGATTCATCCGAGTCTACTTCGGCTGTCATATCTCGTTGTAATCGATCTTGAAACTTCACACTGATAAATAACTAATCAGAAATAAAAGGAAATCTGATAAACAAAATCAATTCTAACAGGTATTTTATTATTACCAAAGATGAGCGCGTGTCTTTTGTTTTCAGTTTACATTGTATATCAATAATTCGTCGATTTTCCTTTTCGTCACTATTTGATAATAATGCCGTTGATGAATTATTATTCGTATTATTATTATTATGAATTGGTGTTGATATTGAATCATTATTATTATGTTCTGAATCATTGTTTGCTGAACTTGTTCGTTCAAATGTGACTGTGCCAGTCCTTGATTTCATTCCATTTGTTAAGGACTGTAGATTGGAATCATTCGAACTGGTTGGATAGGAAACTAATGAGTCAGTTATTGATTGCACAGAATTTGTTAAATCAGTATCATTATTTGTTAGAGCTGATGGAGGTAATGACGAACTTGATGATGATGCTGTTAAAAGTTTTTCGTTATTAGGAAGTTTTGCTATTAGACTCAATGAACTGTGGGTTGGAAATAGAATATGATAAGCTGTGATAGGATGTAAACCATTTTGAACATCTTCAAGAAGTTTATCTAAATCAAATGACGGACAATCTTTGAAGCTAAAACGAAAAAAAGTACTGTTTTGAAAATGGAATTGAATTTATATATCGAATTACATACGTATAGATAAGCGGTTTGACACCTTCGCGAACAGGTTCTAATTCAGCGAATATTTCCTCATTTTGTATAGGTTGATGAAATGGTGAGACAAATAAACGATCTGGTTTTGAGCCTTGATTTTATTGAAAATAAAAGTGACTTTTAGACTAAGAATCTTTTGATTTCTTACGAATATCATCGGCTAACGAATGAACAGATAGAAGTTTTAAAGTTGGAATTTCGAATAAAGCTGGATGAAAGAGTAATTCTCGTGCTGTCGGTCGTTTCACTGGATCGGTTTTGAGACATTGCAAAACAAGATCCTTTAATAAATGAAGAAAACGGTTTTTGTTTTAATTCTATAAATCAAGTTTATAATGAAAAATATATTGGTACTTTTTGAACAGGATTTTCAAGAGTTTCAATAGCTTCGTTCACCACCGCTTCTGTTACTGCATGTGTATCACCATTTCCGCCAAGATCAACATTGATCATCTAAATATTATTAATTATTTCAATAATAAAACAAGGCATTTGTGCCTGAATGCCAATTTCCAGTTTCTAGTACGCTTCGTCTTAATCTGATGACTCTTAAAACAAAATTCACCGTCTCTATCAGAATTCCATCGGAACCCTTGCCGAAGGATTTTCGTCAATTTATCCCAGGTCACAATCAAATCCGACGAGCTCTACTTGAGGCTACAATTAAATTTTCAATTCTATTTATGCCTTTTGATAGGAATACTTGTCAGACTGAAACTTCCTTTGGGTTTTGTCTCGACGATTTGAATTTTCCTTCAAAGAGTATGTCACAAACCGAATTCGATTTTTCAATATTCAAACTTTTTTATGCTGAAAAAATATCCAGCAAAAATGAGAATCTATTTGTAGAAAGACTTCAAGATATTATAAGAAAATTGGTTGAATTCAAAAAAAGTAAAAATGAAACTGTGTAAAGTCTTGCATCGCGGTAGTTCTATGAAGCACGAATATAAGGCAATCGAATAGAATTTGTAAAAGTATATAGAATTCTCGAATACGTTTTGTTTTATTCTCGAAGAGTTAATAAATTATTATAAGGCGCTCTTACAATCTATCAACACACCCAACTTCTGTAAAAGGTTGTATTTTGCAAGACGGCCGGAATGCAACACTTGACAACTATCAATATCAAGGAAAATCGCTTGTTTTCTTATTTCTTTTCATCATGACGAATTTATCGAAACGCATTCAATCTAATGCGTTCTTGTCAACACGCAAAAAAAGCGAAGCGTAAACGTTCTTCATATTCGTTTCAAGTACATCGTACGACTCTTTTATCTGATTACTTTTGACAGCACTATCCGTTTTAACACTCCTAATGAGTTCATTGATCCTAAGTCAGTTATCATGGCAATCTATTTATTTTTTGTAGCTCATTATTTTCAATACAACTCTGGACAATCTAAATGTCTTATGTTTCTAATGAATATTTATAATCTCTTCCTAAGCATAATGTACTTTGATTTTAACAATGTACAATGTCTCTTTTTCGCTCGCTCTAGATATCGACTCACTGATTACTTCGCAACTCAGTCAAGCGAAGTCATTAAAGAAAAAACGTTAGCTGAAGTATTTATGTTAATGCCTTTTCTTTTTACTACAAGGTTTTCAATTGAAACAGAAGCAAAACTTATTGTTATTTATAAGTCAAGTGTTGATAGTAAAACGATTGAAATTTCATCAAAATAAATACCTCAAGTGTGACCATACCAAGTGAATATATATCAACAGCTGTGGTGATTTGATTTAATTCTAAAATTAAAAGTAAACAAAATGAAAAGAGACTCAATATCGTTGACTAACCATCATCGATTTCTGGAGCTTGAAAATGTAAATGTTTTGCTGATGAATCTGTTATACTTTTTATATGTCGATGCAATACATCAGGAGCAACTAAACAAGCAAATAGACAATCTTAATGATTTTTGTTTTGTTTTCAAACGTAGCGATTTACAATGCGTGATTTAGATCTTTTTTTCTTTTTTTTTTTCAAAATTAGTAACAGCTGAGCGACAAGAAAAAAGCACAAAATGAAAAACATCAAATAATCAGAACCTACCGACTCCCAAATCAGCAAAAGTTTTCAACTGAGGGTAATGTACTACAGATATAAGTATTATCTATTTTTATTGTAATCTATTTTTCTGTGCATAAAAACAATTGAGTTTCTATTAAATTCAACTTACGTGATCCAATCTTTAGAAGACCCGTGTTCTGTATGAAAATTGTATCGCAAGTTAGATTGCCATGGATGATAGGTTCTTCACGTGAATGTAGATAACTATAAAATCCTATGTTTTATAGATTTGAATGAATGTTGAAATTCGTATCATACTTTAATGCTGATAATAATTGAATACACCAACGTCTCCAAGAATTTTTCGATAGATTTTGTTTTGTTTTTTTCGTTTTACGTAAAAATGTTTTTAGAGATCCACTTGACATGTATTCAGTCATAAAAACAACCTAAATATGATTAAATAAAAGGAATGTTAACAATGTAAAATTTTGTTTCGATAAATAATTACTCGTGGACGATCATCTTTTTTCGTACGATCTTGCCAATAATCATGAAATTTAACAATATTCATATGGCTCAAGTCGATTAATTTATTGAAAACTTCACTGACTTTATTCTAAATAAAAGAATTAAAATCGAAAGAAAGAAAAACTAAATATACTCAATTTTACGTACGTGCTGTATTTCACTAATCTTTCTTTCGGAAAATAAAACTTCATTCCAAACAACTTCAACACCTTCTTCAGTATCCATTGCTAGGTAGGATGCATCAATACCCGGAATATCACGTTGAGAGACCTTATATTACGAAGATGAAATAGTTTATTTGACATATGAATGTTAATCTTTATACTGTTTCGCGTCGTTTTTGCCACCGAGAACATGGACTTGATTCAATATAAACGGGTTCATCTTCATCATCATCATCATCATCGGTTTGTACTTGAGGTTTATTTGAACCACTATTTGTTGCCGTTTCACTAGCAACACCGCCACCGTCTTTACCCTAGAAAATAAAAATATAATTAGTAGAAATTAATTTTTTAGATTCGTCTAAGTCATTTTTTTGATTGCTTTTTTTGCGGTAGATATGTATTTATTCAAATCTCACCTCTTCTTCAACAATAACCGCTTCATCTTTGTCCTGATTCATTGTTCAACATTAACGATATCGTGATAAGAAAAAGTGTTCATTGAAAACAAAAAAAAAATTCTTGTTCTTTTCTGTTTTTGACAGAAAAAAGAAGAAAAATGTCCTTGCTTATTATTTTTCTCTTAGTAGCTTCTGAAGAATACCTACTTATTCGTTCGGTATAACGAAAGACAGTAGCAGAAACTAAATAAGCTTCGTTGATAGTATTAACCGTAGGAGAGATAGAGAATGAAAGAATAGAATAGATAGGAAAAGAGAAAAACATACGGACGACAACGATCGAATAGTAAGTTGTATTTTCAAGCCATCCGTAGGGGGCGTACATGTGAAGAACGCAAGAAAAGAAAAGATCGCTCAGCTGTTCGACATTTTCTTTGTTGTTCTTCATATTGTCTACAACATACGATAATTGTCTCACAGCTAGGGACCACGTGCATCTGATAAAGTCTCATGTGTACGTATCGTCACGTATTCTTTAATATATTCTTTTTCACACATTCTATGATTAATGAAGTGCCGAGATATTTTATTACATAAAAAATTCTTCTACAATGTTTATTCTTTTTCTTTTCTTCAATGATGAATAGAACATGAAAATCAAAAAAATTACAATGCATTTTCTAACTCGATTCTTGATTTTCTCATCTTTCAGGTAGTTTTTGCCTACCGGCGACAGCGGCAAGTGACTTCTTTTTTCCATCATCATCATCATCATCATCATCGTTGAATATGTTCATTCACGGATGAGTTAAGAAGTATTTGGATGAATGTAGAATTGTAGTTTTCTTCTGTTTCTGGATATTATTGTTGCGTACTACAATGAAGTGGTATAGTCAAGCGTAGAAGAAAAGTAATAGTTAACAATATTACATATTTTCAATTGGCGAGCTATAATAATACTATTGATAATGAAAGAAAGAAAACTATAGGACAAAAATATGAATGAAATCAAAACATATGGTGTATACATCCATTTACTAGTACTACGCCGATAGAAATAAAGCAGAAATGAAGAAGAAGTAGAAAGAGAACATTATTTTTCTGCTTTTTTTGGACTTTATCCAAGCATATTAGACAGCAGATGTTGCTTTCTTTTTCATATGATGCTGTTTTTGTAACTATGCCTGAAAGGAATGCGTAGATGTTTATCGCACAAAGGAAAAAAAAGGGAAAATTGAAGGTTAAGGGTCCAGGTGTGAAATACGATGTTGTTTTCGTTCTTTTTAATCGAATTTGTTTTATGCACACACGCGCATACTATCGAACGTCGCAACAAGATCATGTGCTGTTATTTCTCTGATTTGTTTTCTGTGTACATTTGAGTAAGAAGAACACACGTGCTCGTACGCTTCAATAGATAACCGTATTTTATCTTAGCACAATGAAAAACAAAATTGATATTATTCGAGAAAAAAAAGAAATAATTAAATATGACCTATATTCGATAGATGTATATTGATAAAAGCAATTTTTCTTCTAAATACCTGTTCTCCACTACGATGACTATGATATCCAGAGCTTGTTCTCATTGTTGTTCGAATACGAAACATTACGAATATATTGTAGACTTTTGTTTATTCGTTAAAAACGAAAAATCGATTAGCAGTTGAAGTTTAAATGTATTCGCATCGAAATAAAAAGAAATGAATATGGGAGGAGGGGTCGTGACACCACTTAAGTTGTCGACTATTCAGCAATATTGAAAAATGTAATAAAAGAAAACGAGTAAGCGAAGAAAAAACGAATAACTGTCTACTGGCTTCGGTAGTGGCAGAATGAGAACATATACAAACTCGCATATAAATGCAAAATATAGAAAGCAAAATGAGATAAAAGAAAAATAAATTTGACACGTGGTCCCAAAAAATTGAAAATCAGATTTTAATTTATTATCTTGGTTCCTCAATCAAGAAATTTTCTTTCTATTCGAATGTTTAGAATCAATTTTTCTTATCCAGAAAGACCTCTATGAATGAAAATTGAAATTCGAAATCCGCCAGTTTTACATTATCAACTAAATTTTTGTATTTGATTAAAAGCTTTTGCGTCGTGTATCATGATATCGCAAAATTTTGCGTTCTTTGCTTGAGAAGAAGTGCGACTTCTTGTGATATTACATACTAACATAAGATAAAGCACTTCAATAATGGGGTGTATAACTTGAAACTTAAGCATATATTCACTGTCGGATATCTGCTAAATAAATACCTGAATCTCTTATTTTGAATTGTTTTTTTTTTCGTTTATTAGAAACATTAAAACGTCAACAAGACACACTTTTTCGCATTTATATACAAGATAGTTATGCATAAAATCATCGGATTTTATTTTTTAAAGCGTGAAAGGGGTGAAGCTTCTTGTGCCAATTAAAAAGCATAACGGAAAAATAAACAGTATGCCTGATCAAGCATATCATTACGACGAACTAAAGACATTTCAATATACTCTAAACAATAAGTATTGATTTTGAATAGAACAAAAAGATCAGTCAATCTTTTAACAATATAAGTAATTTGTAATTGTATTCGATAATGTATCGAATACAAAACTAGAATCAATGGTTACTATACGTATGTGCGATTCGTATTTTGAAGTTTACGGTAGTAAAGACTCTGATAGTTAGCTACATCTTCTTTACTCTGAAGGAAATCTTTATAATCTCACTTCTGATTATTGAATCAATTCTACGTTTTTCTTTTCTTGTCTTTTTTCCAGCATGTTAATGGACGTCTTTGAAAGCTTTTGTTCGTTCTACTGTATATACGCAAGAAAAATATCACTCAGTAAACGCTGATTATTTGATCAATAAAACAATCAACGAAGAAAAATTGTTTATTTACACTGTTCTATACATAAAATTATAGTTCTCGCTCAACTATCCACTATCAAAGAGAACATTGCACTCGAATAACCTTTCTTTACAGATCAATGCAATAATAAAATATAAAACAAACAGAAGCATGAAATAATTCTTATTAGAAATAATTTCTAGTATTTTCATTCCCAGGGAATAAGCATTCTTATACAGAAATCAAGTCAAATAATAGATAACAGCATAACTAAGAATGAATTATTTCAGACGAAAAAAAGAAACAGAAGCCACGCTTTTTTGCCCCATAGAATTTTAAAATCAATTCGAGGGCTGTCTTGTTTATAAGATAAATATTTGATTTTGTACTATTTGATTTCAGAAACAATACTGCACTCAATCATAAGCTTTTAAAGTGTGTTATAATAGTATGGGTTACATACAAACTTGAATCGGCTATTTAAGATAAGATCGACCGTCATACGAATAACTTCGATATAATTATAAATTTAAATGTAGAGAAAATTGAAAACCCATGACTAGATTTCGTAAGATTTATTTTACATATCGAGGGACAAGAGGTAGACATATAAGGTCGTTTTAAGGATTATGCCTATCTAAAGTTCACACGTATTGAATGTTGATTGAAACAGCTAAGACACGTTCTAATGCCACTGTCAATAGTATCTTCATTTAATCAATACATTCTCACTGCTTAGAAAAAAAAATGATTTACGAATTTTTAGTTTTACAATCTAAACTCTTCTATTTCTAGTTGTCACGAAAGATTTCATTATTTTTTCTGTGTTACATTTGACTAAGGTATTTAGCATTCTGACCAAATTCTTCTCTTTTTCGTGCATATAACAGCTGGATCGCATAGAATATCTATTCAATATTTGTCGGTGAATATTCTTTTATTTAAATGTCATAATAGTACCAAACTGATGTTTTGATATAATCGACAGATGAAGAAACCTTAAAAGTAGTTTATTCTATTGCTTAAATAAAATAAAGAATCCAAATAAAAAAAAAACTAGTGAAGAACTAAACAAAGCATACCTTTATTTGTAAGGAAATGAAGCAGTACTCTCTAGTAAATAGAAGCTTTCGTTTACTTAATAGCTGCCATCTATATGAGCGCATGATCTTTCCATATCGCTAGTTTGATCAAAGACTCAGTCGAAATAATTTTCCTCTAGAAGTACAGCGTAAAAAATGAATTAAGAAATGCATTATTCATAAACAGTTACGAAATTAAAATTCTCTCACAGTCTAACAGATCAAGCAATGAAAAAGAGACACATGTGCCTAGTACTAATTTTAGAACACTATGATTCACTTCTATCATAGCTCGACATTTCTATTGTCATTAGGCATGCAACTAACCCGAACGGTTCGGGTATTTTTCTTGACCACGTAGTCATGAATAGTACCCGAACCGTTCGGGTTCGTTGCATGCCTAATTGTCATGTTTTATGCGTATAAGTGCACCCTGTTTTTTTTCGTTGATTTAAATATATTTTTGTTGTGTGTTATAATATTTGTTGAGTTACACTATGAAACTTTCAAACAAATGTGAGTCGTAATGGATAAACCATTCCAACGAAATTGTTTAGTGCATCATGTTACCTTTTGAATGCTATCAGTGACATGCATAAACAATAACTGAAGATATCTTGAATCTAACCACTTCACAGCTGCTACTGCTGACGTTTCGTATCTAGTGAGATTTTATCACTCAGCTACGATATTCGATTAGTCATCATCTTGAGCTCGGAATGAGGTGTAACTTTTATTATATCTATTATGTTCACACGAATACAAGTGTCAGAACTCTTCATCGAATGCATAGTAAGCTATTCGTTCATACTCTATGCCCTGTAAACTAATCCTATAGATCCAAGAGTTAGTACTAAACGATGACTAGACTATAAAGTAAATAAAATCATTTATACATTGTACATATTCATAACTTGATACGATTTAACAATAAAAATGAAGTCCGATTATTCTGTTTCCTCTTGTATATTTATTACCTATTTGGAAGTATGTTAGTTTTTCTTGATATTTTGTAACACGAAGATGTGAGTTTGAAAATCTTCATCGAATTTAATTTAAAAACGATTCATAATCAAAATATAAATTTCATGAAAGTATGATTAATAAGATAGTTTTGTTTTTGATTTTCAAAATTATCCAGAAACTTTGTAGCATTCGCTTAGTTGACCAGCTGTATGTCGACATAAATTTGGAAAGCAACAAGGACGACGGAGTAAACCACAGCGTTCACAGTCTGACGATATCCGACGAACATTTTCAATCTCTCGAATGCTGCTATCATCGTGTGAATCAGAAGCTGAGTCATCTTGTTCTATTGCACCATGTTTCATTCGAAATAATCGTTCATATTTATTATTTATTGCGTCGGTGTAGAGAACCAACGCGAAATTAATGAATACCGTACATACAATTATGAAGCTCTTCATCGTCGTAAACAGCTTAAATATCAGCAGGATGACTTTTTTTCTGTGCTGAGTCCATATATATATATATGAATGTTTATGACGCCTCAAAAGTTTCATTCTTTTTACTAATCCGTATCCTATTTCAATAGAAATTATGGAGTATTTAAAGTTGCATTTAGGTACTGTGGGGAGTGTGCAGATCTTTCGATGACAACAAATATTATGAGAAGAGAATAGTTCGTCCATTGAAAAGGTTCCATACAAAAGACAAGTACTACTCTACTAATGTTGAAATACAGAATAGTATAATCATCATAATAAAATTCATCTATACAATTATTCATAATAGTCGAACGCTGCTGGCATCATACTAATCGATAAATATACATTGTTCGTCTTTGAATATCGAATCTCCCCTGAAACAAGTTTATTTGATTCACCATCAGATAGATGCTTTTTTTTACTACATGATAACATGTCTGTGATCATTACTAAGCTTTTTCTATACTATGAAAACACAGTGTTCTGCCTAACAAATTTTTGATAAAACACATAAAAGTCTTCTATTTAATAATAAGCACTACTAGCGACTTTTGAGACCCTACAAATGTAGAGGAATTCCAAGTCAAAATAGACTTTTGATCGATATGAATTATCACTAAAAAATATCGAATTATTTTGTTCGAAGTTATTATTAAATTCCGATAAATCAAATCCAGTGATTAGAAAATATTTTTTGTTTTTCATTTTGAATAATTTTTTATACACCTAGAGCGATCAGTTCATTGAGATTAAAATCGATTATTTACATAATGATAGATTTCAGACAATCGAATCACTCAGCCACATTTTGAGAATCAGCTAAGAATATCGGTACAAAAAAAGTCAACTATGATGCTTAGGTTTTTTCTTTACTGATTGTTCGGATTTGTCTTTTAAATTTGAAAGCGTAGAAGTTGTTATTACATATTAAATCACTACTATCCTAATTCATCTTAATTTCACTATTTCGAACTGTTGAGAATCTTTTTCATTTCCACAAGATTGAGAGGCTTTTGGTCGCACTTTATTTGCGATAAAATCAAAATTTATATTTATTAAAACTATTTTGGCCATTTGAAAAAGAAATCGAGATATAGATTTTAAAATAATGAATCAGAATTTCGGTAGTCATCTTTCGAAATACATGTTACAAGAATTAATTATTTCTTACAAAAAAAGTCAGTTGTGTCAGTCAATATGGCAGTTTATTTCAACTCGAACAGCGAACTATATCATTTACATTCATGTGAAAAATACTCAGATTCGTGCTGGAATAAATTAAATCAAGATTAATAACATCGATGTTTTCCACCAATTAAATATGCCTATTTCTAGATTATCTGATGTTTTTGCTGTAATATTGTCCTATTTGTTTTGAAATCTCCTATCTACTTATACATCATCGTCCTACTAGAATTACCAGTGTGGAGTGATAGAATGTCTGTATCAATTGTCATTTACTTTTTTTTTATCACGAAACAAAACAGATGAATATTCATTTTCATATCTCCATAAAATTGTTCTGAATAACTTGTACTTAGCCGAGTCCAAAGATTATATTTTCTTGTTTATCATCAAACAGAGATTGACTTGTCTGTCATATATTCTGTTTTTTCATTCATTTCTTCACCTTGCAGAACCGAAACATGCTTATACGTTGAATATTCACACACAATTTATCCATCGACAACGTTTGCTGTTTCTCTGTACGCTACATAGGCATTTTTTCCTTGACCTTGATATATGTTATTGTTTGCAATCGTGCGTCTTTAATCTGAATCGAATGCTTGAATGTGCTTTTCCATTGTAATATTTCTAGCTAAAATGATATTTATTATTCTTTAGTCAATAGCAGAACAAAAAAGACGCCACATACTGTTCTAACAAAGACGAGAAACAAAAGCCTTAATATCAGTCACACGAACACGAATATATATTAAACATTGAACTTACACACAAGCTATGCTACGTAAAAATAGAATAAGAAGAAATTTTGCTAGGCAATTATTGTCTTCGATGAATTTCTTCCATTATTTAGACTGCATTGAATCGATGAATAAAAATAATTGAAATTAGAGGTAATAGCCATACAATTGTCGTTGAATATGTATGTTTCATAAATCCAGCTAGAATTAAGAAAAACAAAAGCGATATTTTATTATCTATTTATTTCAAAGAATCAAGAAATAAATAACGAAAGAAAAAGAAGAATGGCTATTTTTGTAGGCCCCCTTTTATCATGCATAATACTCTATATATTCATACCACTCTCGATCAATATATCAACAACATCATTAGTTGCTTTTTGACTTAAATTTACAATTTCTTCTATATTGATGATGAAAATTTATGAAATTATAAAACAAAACAAAAACATTAAAGAAAAACAAATTCAATTAACCTGAAGATTTGAATGGATAAAGTATTTGATTGAGAATTGTCATTTGTTTTCCACTCAGTGCACCAAATATACTTGTCGGAATAGATTTTATTTGTTCAATATTTAAGTTTTGTAATTGTTCAAGATTAAATGATTTTAAAATATCTTTCGGTAAATAAGACATTGCTTGTTGTGGAAAAAAATTAAATAATTCTGGTGATAAGGCACTGAGATCAGCTGATTTCAAGCCAGCTTTAAAGGGAAGCGAGTTAGCTTTTGTTTTTATTAAAACAAAATCAATTTCGATTCTTACCAGCAATGGTACCCAATGAACCAAAAATATCTGGTCGAAAAGCATCACCTTGGTAGACATTTTTAACAATATCAAACATGGTTGATGAATAGTTCATATTTGCTTCCGTTGGACATTCAACATTAGCCAAAATACTGAGATAAGATCTATAAATAGCGTAGAAAAAATAAAATATATGCTGTAGAGAAAGGAAAAAAAACAAGATTTGCTTTACTTGACGTCGTCTGGTGGCACACGGCGAAGAACTTGTTCATCAACAGAACATAGAATTTTGCCAGCATTTTCAAGAATTGGTGGTGATAAACGTTGTTCCTTACTGAGAGTAAGTTGCGCTAGGGATTTGAGCTTGAAAATGATAAGTAGATTTGATTGAATTCAAAGAAGAAGAAGAAGAAGTACCTACCTGATCACCTGTCCAACCATCGAGATTTCCGATAAATGAAAGGAAATTTCCATTACGAAAAAGTTCACTTCGCAATTGTAATAATTCGCTTGAAGTAAAACCAGTTAAAACTGAATTCAATTTATATAATTCCGATTGACCTATCGATTGAATATGTCGACCTTGACTTTTTAATGCCTAGAATAGATAATAATAATAATACTGAAAAAACAAAAGTCTTTTCGAAAACAAAAAAATCTAACTTGAAGATATTTTTGGGCAATTTGTTGAATTCTATCTGAATTATAACCAGTTACTGAACCAAATGCATCGATACATTCGAAGAGTACATCATTAGCAATCGATGAAATTTCATCAGCTGCAAGAGCAGAAATAGACGAGCCCATTCGTCGTAATTGTTGACAAGTTATATTATTATCTTCTAAATTTAAAATTAATTTAAGAATTCAATTCGATTTTATTTACTTTCATTTGCGTCACGACGTTCACGAAGATTGAGAAATGATGAACGTTGATCGAGAAAAGCATTGACCAATGTTCGTTTTATGCCTTGTTTTGCTTTGCTTAAAAATCCATCTTGATCTGGTACTTTGCATTTTTCATCACGATTTTGAATTTTATCAAGTGATTTCGAGAGATAATTTGTTCGTTGAGATAATACACGCTAGAATCATCATGAATAAAATGATATGAACGAATATTTGGAAGCTTTTTTTCAATTTTTAACATGTCGATTTTCTATGGCAGAAACTGAAATGAGCTCGTGTTGAACATAGAGATGTTGCTTTCACGAGAGAAAGAGATTTACGAAAACTATTTTAGCTTCGATAGCAATGAAAGAGATCATAGAAAAAAGAGTTGATGCTGATATCTGAATTCTATGGTTTTAAGCAAATGATCTTGTAGATCATGACAATAGGAATATAATTCAAGAGAGATGACCTGTTCTCTAAACAAGGATCAAGGTGGAGAAATTTTGATTTCGCACATCTTTGTTTCTACTAAAATACCTCGGAACTCAAAATTTAAAAAAGCAATCCTTTTCGTATAGAAAAATGTAATGTATTTACCATCTACTACTATTTATTTTATGTTCGTTTGAAAACCTACCTTGGGAGCAGCAATATCCATGGGTAGATAAATAGCTAATTCTCCAATAAGATCAAGATATAAAGCTTTCAGATTATCATCAACTTCGCCAAGTGCATCATTAAGTCTAGCGCCAAGCGCTTGTCCTTCAGCTTTAGCTGGTTGAAAACAATTCGATTTAAAGAAGTTTATTTTATTTATTAGTGCATCTGTTGTTACACGACGAATATCGCTTGCACGTAAGCTCGTCACCAAAAATGGTCCCAATTGAGACAACTTAAAGTTATCCATATCACCAGTCGCTGAACCCTAAACAAAAACAGTAGTAGAAATCAATGACAAAACACAACTAGAAATGAAAATAAAATTTACATAATATTTTAAAGCATAATCAGCTAAGCGAAATCGATTTTCATTCACAAATGAACAACAAGCTGGATCGCGAATTGTGCCAACAGCATTCCAAAATCGATTGGCATCGTCATGACCTAGTCGATTAATGGCATCGAGTTCAGCATTTGTCATCGTTGAGAATAATTGTGGATTAAGGTCGTCAACGAGATTATCTTCACGGAAAAGTCCTTTAACATAGTCATCGGCTTTTTGTGTTGCTTCACTTGTTTGAAGACCACGACGTAATAAATTGCCAAATGCATAACGCTAAAAATGAAATTCTATTGATTTTGTTTTCAAAAATGTCTCCGAATTACAGTATTTGATTGCATTTGATTATCAATATTTTTAGTTTTTGAACTACCAAATGCTTGTTGTACAGCTTGAAGTGATTCTTCGGGTTTTATTTTTTCAATATCACTTTTTGTTAAACCATTGATAAAATTGCTTATCATTCCAAAGTTACCAAGACTTCCGTCAAATTTCTTATCTAAACCTAAACGATTGCTTATAGCAGCTGAAGCCTAAAGAATTTTCAAATAAATATATATATATATATATATCGTTGTTTTATTCTCTTCAATAAGATCTTACTTGAGCTGGTGTAAAACGAATTAAACGAAGTACATCAGGTGCTAGATGAAGAATTTGATTTAATGTTTCCGATTTAATATATTTTTTTGCATGATCCGATTCTAATAGTTGACGATATTTTGCAAGATTTGGTTCAGTAGCATACTTAAGTAATTACAAAAAAGAAACAAAGAGACAAAGAAGAAAATTTTCTAATCGTTATTCATTTTCTATGCGATTTACCTGATCAATGAGAAGACGAATTTTACTTGGTACAAGTTTTCGAATAAATGATGGTGACGTATTATTGAATAGTGGTGGTAAATCACCACGTCCACGTGTCAATATTTGTTTAAGTATAGTATTATCAATACCGGGTATTAAATTACCTAATTTACCAAGCATATTTTTACCCCAAAGATTTTGTATTGATCGTGGAATTTTATTCATAATTGTTCGTGCCTAAATCAAACGTAAGATTTAGGAATCAAATGAAAACGACTGCCTACTTCATTGGGCGTTAAATCTTGTGCGCCAAGTTTTTCAAGGGTTTTTTCATCTCTACCTAATTCAGCCATAAGTTCATCGCTTAAATCACTTATTTCATCGGTTCGATAAATTGAACCGAATGCATCTAAATTCGAAAATATATTAGCTCCCTATTTTAGATTCTCTTGTTTAATGATTACCTGATACATCGCGTAATTTATTTGCTGTAACAGTACGTTCAAGATCATATTCTTTTTTAACTTCATTAACTAAACGGTCGCAACTCTTTAAATAGAAACGTCGCTTTACAAACTCGTCGAATTCAATTAGTTTCGATTTACTTCTGGACTTGGATGATTTTTTAATAATTCTTTCAAATCTTGGCGGTCCGTAAATAGATCACTTAAATCACAACCACTATAACATTCTTGCCATCGTTGAATCAACCTTAGAAAAAATTCGTTTCGCTCAAAGAATCATTTCTTTATTGTTTTTTTTTTACTGTGGATTAGGTCGAAAATTACGATTTGTTGAGCGTTTTGTTTCTAATGTTCGATTAAGTAACGCAAGAGAAGTTGTACACGATTGATCTTCTCGAACACTTGATCGATCAAGTAATGGAACCTTTTGAAAACAACAAAACCGAGTTGATGTATAAATCTACTAAGAATATTTTACAATTTTATCTCCAACAGCATTGATTATTTGTCTTGTCGATAAACTCGGCATCATACGAGCAACCATATCCAATGCACTTGGATCATCAGTTGTTAAGCGTAATGGATTTGTATTCTGTACTATTTTACCTGTAGTATCTGTTAATGACCGATAGACTTTATTTGAGATAGCATCACGTTGTAATGGACTCAGTAAATTGAGCCATGTTGCACTAGAATAAACATAGAGTCATGTTTGAAATGAAAACAATGTTCCTTTTTGTTTTGTTTCTGAAAAAATACAAACACATTACGAATAACGCTATTGTCATTGAAAATTGAATCATTAAGAAGAAAATCCAACGGAAGATAACGAAGAAATGATGCACCTAATCTCTGCGTTATTAACTGTTGAAAATTAGCTGGATTAAGTTTTGTTTTTATTTTATTGATATAGCTTTGAACGAGAATTGATTTTTGATCATCACTAAAATCCTACGATCAATAAACCAATAGAATATTTAAAAAGAAAAACAGAATGAATTTGCGTATGAAAATTTTTACCGGTCGATTTGAATTCAATTCAAGTACTTTTGAAACTGTGTCTTCATCAGAATATGATAATAGATTATTTAAATTTGTTTCAGCTAAATTTTGTGCTGGAATTCGACGTAATTCTTTCGGTAAATCAATTAATTTCAATATTGATTTCCATACTGTATCCTACAGTTCAAGAAAAAAGATATGTTAACCGATGCGTTTCTTCTTATTCTTTTTCTATTCAAGGAAAAAAATTCTTGGAAATATTTTTTAAGCAGATTTCGATCGAATAGATGTATTAATTCTATTTTTTCAATTTTCTTTTATTTTCTAATCAGCAGATTACAAGTCCTTCTGGATATGTCCTATCGTAGATTGTAGGGTATTATGCTGAGAGTAGACACCTGATAGAGACACGATCAGAATAATGTCGCTCGTCTTGTTGAAGTTCGAATGTTAAATATGATATCAATAGATTAATCTAAATAAATCCAATAAATCCCGATAGGCTCTCTTGCTGAATAATAGAAATGAAAAACTTGAGTAATCAAAATATTAATTCCAGATTTGTATTGAGTCTGTCTTCTATCAAGTTCATAATTGAAAGACTCTCGTGTCAATAACAGCAAACAGTTTTGTTTCTTTTTCCGATGAAAATATTTCTTACCGAGAAAATTTCCTATTAATTCATCAGTCATAAAAATAGCTTTTATATGACTGTAATTATTGACGACTGTTTGCCCTGTTCTTCTCGTGCATTGGTTACCTTGGAATAATCAAAGGCATTTTGAGCAATACACTTGCGTTTCAATTTTCTACAAACAAAACTTTACTCTTTTATCTTCATTCACCCAACAACTATCAATTTCAGTGTTCAATAAAAGCAGTCAAGTTAATCTCAGATGATGCACTTTTGCAAATGATTATAGTTTTCTTAAATGTTTGTTCTGTCTTGGTATTCGATTCGACTTCGAAATTGTACATAGAGAGAGAGAATCTCGACGAATAGTCATGGCCATTAATGTAACATTGACATTCTCGATTCTATACGGTAAAGTGTTAATCCGTTCTTCAGAGGTCACCATCGTCGTTTTTTACAAAGACAGATTATAGATATATCGTTGAAAGGTCTACTATTTAAAAATTCGATTATTCATTGAATCTGTAAAACAAGAATAATTAATATTCTCATGTCAATTCATCTGATTTTTGATGTCGATTGTTAACACTCTTATATTAATTTGTAACATCTTTCAAAGATAAATATAATATTTCTTTTCAATACTATTCATAATCGAAAGCATCTATTGTAATAAGCTCTAGAGAGTCAGATGTTTAGCCTTGAAAGAAATATCTTTTCATAGGAAAACACTACAATCGAAAAAAAAAATAACTCATCTGTCATCGCATTCCAAAGCAATGAATGATTGCACAAATGATTTATTTTTAACATTCAAGGATACCTAGAAAATAATGCGCAATGACTCGATTCTCTAGAAGAAAAAAATATCTTAAAATAGATAGCTGCTATTAGAGACTGTAAAAAATAATGATTGATCGATGACAAAAAAACACAAATAGATCAAACCTTGAGATAACGATATATTGGTTGTATTGCAGGAAATAGATCTCGAGCGCTCGTAGCATCAAGTGGACTGTCGCGTTTAATATTTGCAGGAATTAATCGTAGTGCTTCTTTGAATTTTGGAAATGCTCTGTATAATAAAAAGAAATCATAAGATCATGTGCATGACATGTATTAACTAACTTATCGACATTTTCATTCGACGGTACTATGAAAAAATAGAAAAAGAAACAAAAATCATATTTTCTATGTTATGTAGCTTTTATAATGGCATGTTTATGGTTTAGTAATGATGTATAAAATGAATAATTTCTTCTGTTTTTCTTTTTTTTCTTATTACTTACTATTTATGTCAAGAAATTTTGGCAAGCGTTCTTCAAGCTGTGATAAAATATTTTGATCCTGAGCAGTTGTTGCTACTTTTGAAAAAATATTTTGAAAATTGAATTCATCTGCTTGTCCTAGAAGACAAAATAAAATAAAATCTCGATCAAATTATTCAATGATGATTCTGTTTAGTTTCTCTTGCAATCAGATAAGTTTTTGCTGATAGATAATTGATAAGTGTTACATACATTCTCAAACAAGGTCATGGTCATGATATAGAATTTCTTTCACTTTCAAATAAACTTACCGACATGCGCAATTATACCAACAATCAAGGCTACAACAAGTAGTCGCAAATTTTTCATTGTCGTTTGTGGTTTTGCTCGATTTGTACTATTGTATTGATATGAAAATAAAATATTGAAAAAAATTAATAGTTGTCACATGTAAGAAGCAAAAAGGCCTTACGTACTTGTTATCCTTCACTCAACTTAGTTATAAACGTGAAGATATTATCGGTTGAAAAGACAGAGAAGGAGAGAGAGAAAGACAAACGACACAAGCATAGGAAAAAAGTTAATAGATTTGTTGTTATTCTTTTTTTCTACTATTTGTGGCTTATTCATCGACATCGATGAAGAGAGAGAGAGAGAGAGAAAGAGAGTGAGATAGAGAGACGACAAACGTTACGTCTCTCTCTCTCTCTCTCTCTTTCTCATAAACTCAACTCTTTTTTCTTTCTTTCTCTCATTAGCGTTTTTTTTACATTTAGATATATTCTGTACATATTCTTAATATGAAACGACACGAAGAGAAGAAAAAACGACGGCGACAACACTCTCATGTCTTGGGTAATAGACATTAAAGTAACGTAAATATCATTTGTCGTCGTGGCTAGTAGGCGTTTTTCGATCCCGATTGTTACATTATTCGCAGAATAGAATATTAATTGAGAAAGAGAAACGATACGACTCATACCATTAGGAGAAAACAAGAGAATAGTTACAACACATAAATCAATTTATAGTTGGATTGTTTATATATGCATCTGATCTCACAACATAATCATTGAGCCTGTCAGTATGTACAAGTGAGAATACATATATATATATATATATTCATAAACCATCTCGCATCTGTCACGTATTTACTTTCGGTCCGTTGTTTTTCGTTTCTTTGACTTCACAGGCCATGTACTAACGAAGTATAATCAACAAGATCAATAGAAAGTCAATAGAGTTCTTTTTTCTTGTTTTATTATTATGATTCAATTTATGAATGTGTATATTCTTTTATTTATTTATTTATTTATCGCAACAAAACAATCATAACATATTTAAAAAACACAGCTAATTATTATTTGTTAGATAAGATTATGGTTGATATTGCGATATTTCAATAAATGATCGTAATTCCATTCGTCTAAATTAAATATAACAAGATTCAATTAATAAGAATAATATTATTTATTACCATAAGCACGACAACTTCCCATGTCATATTCATCACATGATACACGTGCTTGACCTGGACTTCGGTCTGGTTGATTTGGTTCTGGTGGACGTTTACCAAGTGAATAGAAATCTTCATAGTAATACCTTCAATTGAGAAACAAAGGAATAAATTGATATTTGATAAATAGATTTACCATCGTTGTAGAACGAATTTCCCTTCTTCATCTTCAACAATATTCGCTGAGTGAATACTATTTTCTTCGCAGACTCCATCTGCATTCATATTATTCCATACAATAGCGCGACCCTCTTTTGGACTAATTTTTATTTCTAAATCTTTAAAAAGAAAACAAGCTTTTACTTTCTTACTTAACTTAAAAAAGAATTTGTTTACCTTGAAATTCAGTTTCGCCGCCATTCTTTACAGTATTTAAATACGATAAAAATGTAGCATAACGATCTTGTTTCAATCCATTCAAAGTACAATCGTGATGAGCTTTATAACCTAATAGGAAAGGAACATTCGATCGAACATCATTTTCAATCGATGACTTACCAACACCTTTGTCTGTTGATGTTATTTGAAATTTACCACCATGATTTGATTGTAATTCAGTTGCATCTTCGATACGCTTTGATAGTGTTGCTGAAAATGGACTTTCACCAAGATAAAATGCCGTTGAATACGACCATTTTAATCCCCACTGTTTAAGTGTCGATGAAAATGTTGCATTTATACATGTCGTACCTATAAAAATAAGTAACTTGTTAAAATAAAAATGACAACGAAAACAACTTTCTTTTTTAACCTTTCGTAAAGTCATTCGGTGTAACATGAAGTTCTGTATTTGGTTGTAAATCTTTTAGATGTTTACGTAATGTTTGAATACTATCAAAGCATATAATTGGATCGATTTCTTTCATTTTTTTCACATGTTCTTTATGAACTTTAATTAGATTTACACATTCATCATGTGAAAGAAATTCTTCGAATAGCCAATGCCTAAAACAAAACAAAACAAAATTGAAATTAAACAAAAAATATCAACGACAGAAGATAATCATGAGCATAGAGCAGCATGGGATATGAAAACGTCAATTAAGTCTTTTCTTTTTTTTTTGTTTAGTTTACTTGACACTACTCTTGTGCTCTTTGCCAGCACGAATAGCAACAGGCGGTACCCGACGATGACCACCATTAGAGTTCGGAATAGGTATCCATAATTTTTTCGTTTTTATCATGTCTTACAAAGCAAAAGAAAATAAATGTTATACAAGTTATGTCATTTATCGCTCATTAAATATTAGTGTCTGTGTATATAAGTAAACATACTTATTCTAGTTGATTTGAAATTTTTAACTTCCTCTGGAATTTCTTTATTCCTTCCTGTAACATCGATGATATCCGGCTGTGAAGGTTCTTTTTCCGATTTAACCGTTTTTGATGTTTCATCTGATGGCTCCACTTTTTTTGTACTTATTTTTGCTGTTGATGATTTCGGTTTTTTAGTAACAGGAGGCCCTTTTGTTGTTGTTGTTGTCGTCGTCGTCGTTGTCGGTTCAGGAAATTTTATAGTTATCGGTTCGTTTTTTAATAATATAGGTTCTTCATCAATAGTTGGATCATTTTTTATTACGATTGTTTTTGTGGTAGTCGTTTGCGGTTTGCTAGTAGTGACGGTTGTTGTTGTTATTGGTATTTGTTCGGGAGTTGTTCTAGTAGATACTTCTTGATATGATATTGGTGCAGTCGTAATACCAAGACGTGCATATAATACAACTATTAATGGTTGAAGAGATATAGCGACGATGCCCCCAGCAATAGCTACAAATAATAATGTCAGTTTACTTGTGGCTTGTTGCACATTTTCTGATTTTTCTTTTGCCATTTCGATCTAAAAACGAATAAACAAACTCTGAGGATTTTATGTTTAAATTTTAACAAATCTTCAAGATCTATACGCAAACAAGGAGATTGTACTAAACAAAGAGATTTCTTTTTCATTCATTATTTTGTTTTTCTACCAAACAATCGGATGAAAAAGTCTTCAATAGGTGCAAATATTTTATTTCGTTTTTTAGGTTCTGAATAAGATAATTCTTTTTCAAGTGTAGCCAAACGATATTGAAGATTAGTTTTCCAATAATAATGTTGACCCATAAATATCATTGACGCTAAAAATCCATTTATTAATGGATAAGCAAAAAAATGTCCACGAGACATTCCCTTAAATACATGTTTACGAAAAAAACGTATCCATTCAGGATATGCTTGAATTTGAAATTGTGGTAAACGTATAGTTTTATTTATTAGGCATGTTGAAAAGTTACTTAGAATTGCTATACTTGTTCCAAATGTTATCGGTATAAAACTTCCGAGAGCAAATGTACGTATTTCTAGACATGTTGGACATAACATTGGATCATTGGAAAACATTGGTTGTAGAACAAAATAATAATAACTTGTTACATATGTCGCACTACAAGCAAGTAGACAAGCACCACTTGCTGGAAGCGTACTGGAAGATAAATGAAGTAATAAATTACGTGCCACACGACGTGTTATCATGCCACCTAGATACAAAAATCAAAACATAATTTCTAATACCATAGATGATATTCTTTCATAACGAATCAATAGATATATAAATAAAAGAAATGATCGCATGACAAAGTAGGTTATAAGTCTTCCTGATACAGTTTTTTCTTCGTCGTCTAGATCAATATTATCAACGCGGAGATTAACAAATTATGATTTCTATCGTTAATTACACGGTTTAGTTGTTTGCCTATAGTATACAGTTCGTTTTTCTCGTATCGTGTTCTCTTCTTTTTTTTCTTCTAATCAAATCTTTACTTTACTTTATCTTCTAGCTGCTACGTGTATGACGTAATACATAGGAGTATATCAATATGCAAACTTAAACTTTGACGAATGTTACATTGAAAGTACAAATAAAAATGAACTAGAGTTTGATTTGAAATGTTAAGATTATAAAAGACAAACAAGTTCTCTTATATTAATATATTTGAGATGAATCTTCATACAAGGATATCTTTTCATACATAGAAAGAATAATAAGATTAGCATTTCTTTTATGGAATTCTAACATGTTTACAAAATAATTGATACTACTAACGTAGTCAATATCAATAATAAATGAACAAATCTGTTTCATTTAGGAAATAAAGATCTATTTGTTTAGTGAATAACCTTCAATACATTTTGATTAATCGTCACCATAACAAATTAAACTATTAGGAATTTTGTTTTATACTTATCATATTAAACTAGTAATACGTCTTAACAAGTATCAGCTAATCAGTTTTCATCAGTTGTCTTATTCTATATAACAGGTAACACTGATCCGTTTATTTGTTCAGTTGAAGGTCACTTACACTACTACTACTACTACTGTTTAACGAAATAACGAGAAACCTATAAAAAAACAACAGAGAAGATTCATCGTAGATAATGATACAGCAAGTAAATAAATATCACGGACAGAGAATTACAAAGGATTCTCAAACCTGATTCAGTCGAAGTCATAATAGTGATATGTAATTTTATTTTTCATATATCAATGAACAAAAAATATTTGTATGTACCGACAGATGCATCAATTGCAAGAAAACTCATTGAAGTGACATTCTTATGAACACGTGGCATAGATGTCAATCGTATATCAAATGTATCATATACAAATATTAATTAGTTTCATGCCGTTTGATAACGCCTCTTGAACTTTTTTTTATTTACTACTGATATTCTGCAACCTGTTGAGATAATTAATGTGACATCAACGCTTAAAAGTATTTTAGCTTTCTCGAATTACTAATATACAAGCATAGGAATACAAGTCGATTCGATTGCGCAATTTATTTCACTTGAGACCACGCCACAGAAATAGAAAGCAATAATTTACAACTAAAAGAATTCATTTATAATGTAAAATCGTCTATGGACGATGATAATGGTAAAGTAAATGAATGCACGAAAAGAAAAATGAATTACACTCAACAATTACTGTTGTCAAGCAAGAAGCACTCATACATATGTCTACAATCACGGCATGCGGCGCTGACACTGCATTATATTACAGCGTCAGTCGTAACCACCCAACGTCTGATTAGCTAAGCTGATCAAATTTTAGAAGTAGACAACTCCCACATGAATTCTGAATCACTGACTATTGTTTTTCTTTCGATACCATTTCGCATGATTTCATTTTTTTCTTATTGTTGACATTTAAATGTCTTGATTAGCTGCTTTCGTCCGTGTTGAACTGGAAACAGTTTTACCTGTGTAAAACACTATTTACTCAATCTTGGAAATTAATACAAATCTATTTTATCTGAGTGACTAACCTAAAAATCCACTTGAAACCGCTGCAGCACCATTTCCCACCGTTATCGGCCAGTTTTCGTTTAGAGGTAACGTTTGAATTATATTTAAACGTCTACAACCAACAGCATAATATTCATGTTGATTCAATAGAGTTTGTTCATATGAAATATCTTGAGCAGTACCATCTCGTTCATAGATAAACTCATTGATATGTTGATTTGGTCGAATGACCTGTACACGTTTTGGTTGAGTCATTTTATTAAATTAAAATAATCTACAATAAAATTTATTCATCTTTTTTATTTTCATTAAAATTTTCTTTAGTTAAAAATATTTTTTTCGCTTTTAATAATTGTTCTATTCGGCTTTTTAATTGTAAAATATTTTCTTGTCGTCGACAAGCTTCTAATGACAAATCAATTGTTTGTTGAAAAGATTTTTGACTTTGTTTTAATGCCAATGGACTTAACAAACCAAACCATTTCAAGGCATCGTCACTATGTTCTTTGTCCATAGTTTTCTCAATATTAAATGGTGATGATGTAATAGATATTTTTGTCGAAGCTATCATTGGATCTTTTTCAGAATATTGCAAACGTGAAAGATTATTAACACCCATTATAATGCGTGCACGTGAAATATTAAAATAGCCTTGTTTAATTGTATCATCAAGTAATGTTTTACAAGCAAGTAGATGACCAAATTCTTCAAGATAATCAACGGTTAACTTATCTATTTGTTCGCAGAGAGAATCCATTTGAAAATAAGTAATAGAAATGTGAATATACAGATACAGATACAACTGATTATCAATATTAGTCGTGAGAAATTTCTATTTGTTTAAAAATGAGCCAATCAGATGCTTTCAAGTTGATGCGCCGTTTTTGTTGCTCGGCTTTTGTACTTATCATCATGTGGTAAACTGTTACGAAACGTACGATTTCGAAAAACAAGTCACCTGATTCATACTATGAAGAAGGTTTGTAGATACTACAATAAATATGAGGCAATGTACTATCATTCCGCTATTTGTTAAAATTCAAACTAATGCTGATGATTCAATTCTTGATGCTCCGCGGTTATTTGATATTTTTACATGAGTTCAAATGATTTTAGTTTGAGAATAAGCTTTTTATTTTAATAGACCAGGATAGAGCACGAATGATTTTTGTTTAAAACACAAGTGAACCTCGTAGAAGTTGATGCAATAAACTATGTTTAAAAAAACTTTTGTATTATCAAAGATTATTTATTTTATGACATATACGTAATTAATTATTAGTGAAGTCTATAAAGAACAACTTGAAGATTTATTGATAAATTATAGGTTAAATATTGATGTTCTCGGTTATGCTACTTGGCAGGATCACAAAAGAATTGTAAAACAGAAGGATATTGTATAGTATGAGACGAGTAAAAGAAATCTTGTATGGTATTATTCGTTCTTTTATGGAAACTGATTTAATGTAATCGGAAGCTACTACCCAGGACAAACAATCAGATACTAAGATCTGATAAGAATCTGAATCTGATCTTACAAGATCATACAAGAATCTGACAAAAATCGTAGTCTCTGAGATCTTATATCAAGTCGCACCGTCAGATTCTTGAAAGATCTTATTAATGTGTAAGATCTTTCAAGAATCTGACGGTGCGACTTGATATAAGATCTCAGAGACTACGATTTTTTGTCAGATTCTTGTAAGATTTCGCCCATATTCAAAGATCTTGTATGTATTTCATAAGATCTTATGTCAGATTTTTCGACCTGGGTAGAGTTTGCAATGAACAAAGATAAATTTAAAGTATTTATATTTTTGAGAGGTTTTCTTTCAGATTATCTGGGCTCGTTGAATATTAGCATTAATTATAAGTATTTCTGTTTATCATTTTTATGTGACAATTAGCAATGACAAAGCGACTCTTCATAGAGGCACGACATTGATTATTGAATATTTTCTGTTATTTCTTCAGTGTTTTTTTTCTAACATTAATATCTTCTTACAAATTTATCCGTCTTTAAATTCTCTCAATATAGCTTCCTCGATACACGTCTGTTTTCCTTGAATCAACGAGATCATTCGTTATTGAAAGAATAAATGAACTGAATGTACCTATTGGATGTACTACTTTTCGCGATACCTTATACTAAAAATATTGTTTATTATTGCGTCAGCGCCATAAAATACAATAGTATCAGTTATACAGTAGCGATTAGGTGAGCAAATCATTGATTTCTATAGAGTACAATTGTATGAATCATATCGAATGAAGTGCGTATATCTGAGAGCATCATTTTCAGATAGGAGTTTTTCCAATTAATGCTTCGACTGATGTAAGAGTTTATTATTCATAAATAAAAATAGTTGACTCAAATGATATGTCATGCTACATAAAATATACATAATATATGAAAGAATAGTAACCATTGATAAATTAATAAAATATGACATAGCTGATAGCTGGACAATTGTTTCATAAATATTTATTAAAATAATTCACGTATGATAATCATGTTTTTCTTAAGTCACGTTTTTATCTCGTTATTGACGACCACTCTGACTCCATTAAACTGAGAACCATACAAAAAAATCAGTAAAGTGTACTATTATTCAGTTACTTCATCGAAGCATTAGACCGATAAATTTAGCTTTTTCAATATAAAGAAATTTATTCATATAGAATAAACCGAGCATAATCAAGTACGATCCTGTACTTCGCACATCAGCATTTCAAGCTTTAGATTAATTCCCACGAATAACCAACCAAAGTTGATACAGTACATAAGAAGAAATTCTTAATATTGATTGAACATAAGTGGTTATTGATATTGTATTTAAAATCATATAGATAGATTGTTAATGGAAAGTTTTCGTCCAATTTGTTAGGAAAATAGAGTTGAAAAGTTTTCTGTTTTTGCCAAAAACAACAATGGCATGTGAACAAAACGAGACTGAATGCGTTTCTTTCTCCCTATTCTTATCATTACATATCTATATTCTTTTTTATTCTATTTTCAGGCGACGAAAGAAATCATTTCTGTTTCCGAACTATATTCGCGAACAAAAGATAGATTGACACTTTTCTTTGTATTACTTGTATTTATTTTGATTTATTGCTGATCATTAGTATATTTTTCTTTTCTCGTTTTTACATATTGTTTTGTTCTATTTTTATGACTTTGATGGAGAACTTGATTAGGTGGCATGGCGAATAAAAAATAAATGTTCTTTTCATTTGCCTAGAGATATATCATTATCATCTGAACAAGAAAGAAAACGGATGTTTACGAATATGACGGAACCGACAATTATTCCTGCAGGTGAAAAACATACGGCAACTGTAAATGTTTGATGTCGGATTTTTTTCGGTATCTGATATATGTTTTTATTTTTACTTAGATTATCTTCTTACATGGCTTAGGTGATGTTGGGTAGGAAATAAATACTTGAATTATATATATTTAAGTGTTTCTAGATTGTTTATAGAAAAACTTGGCAAGACGAATTTCTTATGTTTGCAACAACGAAAAACTTGCCACATGTTAAATGTATTTTTCCCACAGCGTAAATAATGAATGCTAATGTTTGTTTATGATGAAGTAATATTTTGATTTATTATTAGTTCAATTATGAAAATATCGAAAAATAATGGCGAATCTATGACTAGTTGTAAGTGATGACATGAGTGGTTGGTGCTTGTTTAAATGAATGTTTTCAATAGGGTTTGATGTTTATGGTTTTGATGCGAATGCTAAAGAAGATCAAGCAAGTATCGAAAAAGCATCAGAATTTTGTAAAATCTTTGATTGAATTGATGATGATGATTTTTATTTTCATTGCTTTCTCGTGTCTAGTAAATAGTATGGTTGAAGAAGAAATAAAAAATGGTATTTCATCTGAACGTATAGTAAGCAAAGAAAGATTAATATCATTAATTTTTCTTCTTCGATTTTTCTCATGTCATTTTAGATTATTGGAGGATTTTCAATGTGAGCATTATTTCTAATCTTTTTTCTTTTTCTTCATCATTTTTTTTTTGTACGACAACTAGGGGTGGTGCTGTGGCTCTTCATACAGGTATGACATTGATTATTTTACCGTTTTCTTATGTTTTTTCATTGGTTTTCTTCCAGCATTGGTATCTCCTCATAAACTTGGCGGTATTTTAGCTCTTTCAACATGGCTTCCTCTATCAAGTACTTTTCCTGAAGTTAGTTTTATTGTGTAACACTAAAAGTCAAACATAGATCATTTGTTTCTATATAATTACATAGGCACTTGTAAATGGAGATAAAAAACTTAATTTACCTATTCTTCATTGTCATGGTAGATTTGATATTGGAAAGAGTAATCTAAAAATATTATTTATCATCATACATAGGTAATAAAGATGAAATAATACATATTGATTGGGCTCGATTAACTGAAGGCAAATTTAAATCAATGGGTTTCAAAGACTATAATTTCAAAGAGTACGACGGAATGGAACATACGAATTATGAAGGAGTAAGAAATTTCTTCGTTTTGTTTTGTTTCATAAATAGAAATTCTGGTTCATCGAGCATTATCTTAATTTGATTGATTAGATGACAAATTATAGACAGATAATTTCAACCAGTGAATTACACGTATGATAGAGTTCAATTGATTTTTATCGATAATTAAAAATAATAAATATGAATTCATCCGTATTGATCATGTTCGAAAATCGAACTAAGATTACGAGGGAGAAAAATAAAAAATTGTTAACTGATATTGTCAAAGCTAGTTGATAATCTCTTTATCGATTGCTTTCTCTATGATGAGTACATGTCGAAGAATGACATCATTCTATTTATTACTCATTCTGACCAAAAAAAAATATTCGTAAAACAAAAATATGAGTCTTGCTAGTCTGAAGAAGTATTCAATAACTCTTTAGCGATAAGATGCATCAAGTATAATAGGCAAGCAAAGACTGATTAAAATTTAATCAAAGGTTAGTCTGGCAGATTTATTTTTCCTCGATGTCTTTAGAGCAAATCATGCAAAAGAAGAAGATAATATTCACGTCGTTCTGTCTTACTCTTTGAAAATAAGTATCGTTAGCTCGATACTTACTTTCGAATGAATACATTCAGCGATTAAACCAATTAAACTAGAGCCGTACTTACTACTAATTAGATTTGAGCGCCTATAAGATCTTATGAGAAATTCAAAGATGTTTTGTTTCGATAGTCGAACTTTAAAACTCTCTTTACTTAATTCATAGAATGAGAAATTCTTTCATATGATATAACAGAAAATTTAATGATAAATAAAAACATTCCATACTACTTATGCAAAAATGACATTCGACGCTGTATTATCGTGACCTATTAGATGCATAAAAGCAATAATTATTAGTCATTTGATGAGAGCTGCCTATTGTTAACTTGTAGCATTTGAAATATATCAGTAATTAATGCGATGCGAAGCATGAAGCATTTATGTAGATCGCCGCGAGTTTTTCTTTCCTTTTACTTTCTCGACCCCCGCATCACATCTCGTCGTTCTGTGTCGCGATGATCTCGAGAACCAAAAATCATAGAAAAGTGGTTAAAACGTGAGATCGAAGTATCAAGATCGAACTTAGAACATCTGTATTCTAATCTTCAATGTGAAGTTCTGTTCACTTACAAATGTGGTTCCAAGATGACGAAAATGAAAGATTTTATCAAGAGATAATTAATCGATCAATCGAATTCGATCTTTAGGAATGTATCGCTACGTAAGAATAGAGTTTTCAGAGTGATGAATTTCATTATGTCGACATAGATAGTATTCAAGATTTTTCTGAATTGAAGATTTTTCGTGAGAGATACGAATTAATGCTTCGCATCGCATTTCGTATACGAGTGAAACTCGAATACCATCTAGTTTGAACTCTAATCATCTGTAATGAAAAGCAATTTTTTATGCTAGAAAAAAACTAGCAGTGTTTTATGCGTTAAGCAAATTGTCACAAGCAGCCAACGGATAAAACATCAAAATCCTGTGAGAATTGTTCGTAGGAGGAAAAAAACTATGTCTCGATATAGTCATAATGTGTCCATGAAACGAGTCTAAGCGCTCTATTTTTCTGCTATTACACTTATTCATATGTTGTTTTTTTTTTGTAGGAAATGAAAGATATAGCTGTTTTTCTCGAACAACATCTACCCAAAAGCAGCGTTTAGTTATAAATTGATCATGAACTTTCTTGTTGACGATTTTTTTTCTAATAAAGTTTTGCTTGGTTTTTTTATTTAATATAGAATTACATTTTTTTTCAAAAAGATTCCTATGTTTTTAGTTGTCGCCTTATTTTGAATGGGAAATTCATGTTCGACGTTATGGCCTTTAAATATCTGTTTGAAACCACCAGAAACATCACAATCAGAGGAGGAAAGTAGTTTCTCAAGGAGAATGACTGATTCCTTAGTTATTTCTTCAAATGAAAAGCATACAGCTACTGTAAGTAGTTAGATTGTTATGTTAGAAAATATTATAATTTTTCTTCTAATTAGATTATTTTCTTACATGGCCTTGGTGATGTTGGGTGCGAAAGAGAGTTTTCATTTATTTTATATTTTTAAGATCACACCTGCTTTCTTTTTGTCATTTTGTTTAGCGCAAGTTGGCATGATGTATTTGATAAGTATCGTATTGCAAAATCTGTTCCATATGCAAAATTTATTTTCCCGACAGCGTAAGATAGATCTATTCATTTAATCTTTCTTTTGTTTTGTAAAACATGAACTACGAAAATTATAGAAGTAGAACGAAAAACTATCATTGAGATTATTGAGAACAGTTCGATCGTATTTTAGAGTTTTATATGCTGTACGAATTAAAAAAATAGATTTTTGTTTTCATAAATGATTTATTTTTATATATAGTCCGATACAAAAAGTAACTTTGAATCTTGGAATGTCGATGACAACTTGTAAGTTCCTAAACTGAAGATTTTCAATATAATAGAATAATTTCAATAGGGTTCGATATCCATGGACTTGATCCAAACGTTAAAGAAGATCAAGATGGCATTGAAAAGTCGTGCATGTTTTGTTAGTTGTTTTCTCTTTATCGTGATTATCATATTTCTAAATATATATATATATATATATGTATTTTATTTTTAAGTAAGCAATCTTATTGAAGAAGAAATTAAAAATGGAATTCTATCGGAACGAATTGTAAGCATGAAATTTCATAGAAATTTCATTCATTATTATTTTTTTTTATATTCGATTCCAGATGGTCGGTGGTTTTTCTATGTAAGTTTTAATTTCATTATTTTCTTTATATGTAACCTTTTTAATTAGGGGTGGTGCTGTTGCTCTTTACACCGGTAAAATTTTTATAGTTATGTTATATTTTCTTTGGTTCTATTTGTTCCTTTTATTTTTATAGCACTGACTTCTCCTCACACACTTGGAGGCGTTATAGCTTTATCAACATGGCTTCCTCTAGCATCAACATTTCCTCAAGTTAGTCTTTTTCTATTTAATGGAATATATATTAAAATATATATTTACAATTAGGCACTTGTATCAGGTGATAACAAAGTTGATCTACCAATTATTCAATGTCATGGTAAATCACAAGCGAAGGATAAATATTCATAGGTTTTTATTCTTTGATTTATACGTAGGCGCTCAAGATCCATTGGTTCAATTGAGATGGGCTCGAATGACTGAACGAATAATTAAAGCAATGGACTTTAAACACTATACATTTAATGAATATAGTGATATGGGACATTCATCATGTGGTCGAGTAAGAAATATTTGTCAACTGAATCTTCTAAATTAGTCTAGAATATATTTTAGGAAATAAAGGATGTTAGCTCATTCATTGTACAGCATTTGCCAAATATAGATTGAAAAACAACAACAACAGCTTGTATTTATTTTCCTATATACTATTATAAGATTAATTTGTATTTGAATATTGATTTAGTTTATGTATGTGTTTGTATATCAGTGTGATTTTGTTGTGAATATTATGAGATCTCACATGAGACTTTTTGGTCGAATAATAAATGAAGAATGATCGTTATTTTATATCGATAAAATAGACTGATGACTCAGGGATTCAAATCAGTATAAACAATTTTCAGGATTCTTTTTTCCGTTTATATTTACTACGAAGATTGTTTCCGCTGTTCAGTAAAACATGCCTTTGTTGCCTTCCGATAGTTTTGTTCTATTGAAAAAGTTTTGTATATGAGTACATTTTATTATAAAAGAAAATGAAAATGAAAAAGATCATTCGATATCATCACCATCAATCAAAAATCCGTTCTTACGCATCGGTGCTTTATCCCAATGTTCAGTAATTCCAGCTGTAAAATCACTTCGTACGATCTTGCCACGATTAATAACTTGTCCATTTTGTTCTTCTTTAACATAAATACCTTCGACTGGACCATCGTAGAATTGTGATGGGCGTTGAACCATTTCCTTTAAAACAGCGTCAGTTGGTCTTGGTCCTCGATACATAATATGTACTAAGGATATCTTCGTTTCTGCAAGTAATCGTTCGAGTGTATCACGATCGGCCCATGTTTGTGTTTGACGATCATATAAATCGAATGCAAGAAATCGATCGGGCAATCTTGTATAAGGTATTGAATGTGTTGCTACAAGCCATTCACCGTAGAGAATATATCGTTCGGGAAATGAATCATCACGATCGAGAACATGATAAAGGCCTTCCCGATGTGTTTCAATCCAATTATAAAGAGGGCGAAATTGTGCGTGTGCTGTTGATGTAATATAATGGGAACGATTTTGTACAAGTAATTCTCTATCAGCTGATAATGAAAAACCCATATTAGCACCATCGACTTTTTCCGTAATAATAACATGTGGTGTATGATTTGATTGATTAAATGATACTAAAAAATCATCTGCGGTTGCAGCACCTAAATTAATAAGGTGACCTGTCCGTAGAAATTTTAGAATTCTGATCGGTGCTAACCGTCTGATTAGATCATCGGCTGCATAAAATGATCGTACAATACATATGGCAACAAATCCTTCATCAAGTTTTGGTCTCTCCATTTGTCGATGCATACTTTGTACAGCTGTTCTTACACGTTGACCTGGCGTAAGTGTTGGATGGTCGGTACGTTGTTGTGCACGTGATACACACAATTCGGGGTTATAATCAAAATAAACACAAATGGGTTTTCGTGCCCACTGTGCAATTCCAAGCCATTCTTTTCGATCTGCTCGATCTGGATTACAGCGATCCAGAATGACTTTAGAATATTTTCCTGGTCGACCTAATTCCCGTTCACATGTATCACGTGAACGTGTTTCATCTTGAGAAATAATTGTCCACTGCTCATCTCGCGTTAATATCATTCTAGCTACATGAGATTTTCCTGAGCCAGGTACACCACAAAGCATTATTAAATCAATATTTCCATCTAATTGTCCTTCGATTTCAAGTGGAAGTCCGTCTGGTTCATCTGGTAATGGTGGCAGTGCAGCTTGTCGTTTCCATACAGCACTAACATATGTATGAACGAATCGTTCTTGTTCGTCTGTTTCAATACTGCCAGGCCTTAATTGTCGTAGTTTCTCAACAGCTTCACCAGCTGACATAAGCGGTTGTGTCCATTCTTGAGCCGATGGTGCTTGAAAACCGTAAATAGCTAAATAGCAAGCAATCATGGTACCTGCTCGACCTTTTCCACCACCACAATGAACCAATAAAGGTGTTTTCGTTGGATCATTAACTAATCTAAAGAATAAATCAACTTGTTCTATTGTTGGGGGTCGATAATTTCCAACAGGAAGATGTGTATGTGAAATTGTTTTATTAAAAAACCATTCTTCAGGTAAAGGCGTCTCTTCGGTTAATGTAATAATATGTCGAATACCAATATGAGCAGATGCAAGAGCATCAATGTCACGTTCATGTCTAGGCGTAGACATGACTGATAGAAAAAATGGAACAATCCAACGAAAGAATCGTGGTAATGAAAACATTTCTAAATAAGAAAAATAAACATCTTTTTGTTTAGCTGAATTATTCTAAGATGCTATGAAATAGTTAACATCTATTGTTATATCTGTCCAATACTTAGTTATATTAGGAAAAGTTTTCAGTACAATAGTTATAGACCTTAGAACTACCATAATCTTTTAGAGAAAAGTCTTTCAACAGATTATTCGCTTTTAAGTAAACACTGTGAGCATCATATAGATCTTTATAGAATTGAAAAGCTGAAAGATTTTTTGTTATCAGACAAATACTATAGAGAGCTAGATTTGACTTAATAATAAATTCAGTAACATTTTTGCAAAGTTTACTGATAGGAAAATGTAATTGAAATGTCTGACTCGGAGTAATACAATTCGCCTATTTCATATTACTTGTAATATATATGTTCGAAACATTTTCAAAGAATTAGATTTTATTTCTCATATCGAATAGACTAACTCAAAGATATCGATATAAAATTGTAAGCTTCTCTATTCTATGTTTTTCAACCTGCAAATATATCATTCGTTCTCTTATGATACTCTATTATTCTATTGATATAGGTCATTATCATCTTAAACGAACAAAAATATCTAATTACCTAAATTTCCATTTCTTTGACGTGGATCAATAAAAGGCACAAAAAGATGTTCACGTGAAAGTTGCTGATATTGTGGTTGTTCATCGGAATAAATATTGACAAATCGTTGTCGCATTGTTTGCGTCCATGGTGTCAACAAACTCATTTTTAATTCTTCCGGAATTTGATCTAATTCATTTTCACCAAAAAGACATTCCCATTCCGTATACATCGATGCACAATTTAAAATCTTTTTATAACAATAATCGTGAATTTTTTCATTTTCTTGTTCATCAATATGGTGCATAGTTCGTGCATAAGCTAACATGGCTAATTTATATTGTTCATTTCGTCGTGTAATATCAGCTAAACGTAGCCAACTTTTTTCCGAATCAGGAAATCGGATGCACATTTCACGTGCATAGATAAACGCTTGATCATATTGATCAGACAGATTAGAGTATAAAACAAGATGATCAAGAGTATTTAAATCAAGAGTATCAATGGATATTGTCGTATGTAATGAATGAAGACTTTTATCAAGTGTATGATCATCATGATCACTCAATGTTATATGAAATTGTTTACATGGCAAGCCATATTTTTTTCGAAAAATATTTCCTGCATTCCAAATGATTACAACCCAACATACACCGTTTGGATGACCGCCAACACCAAGAGATAATATATTTCTAGTGTCGATTGTTGCAGCATTTTCATTTAAACGATCAATTTTATTGGATGAATCTAGTGATAATTGACGTAGTTCATCTTTAGTTAATAGAGTTATATGATACGGTGATGATGGTACAATAGTAACACCAGCAGCAGTAGCGACTTCACGGGCGATACTATCAATACGAGGACCAAATACACCCATAAAGCCACCACCACGTTTTATAGATATCTCATTTTCAGTCATAATGACACTTTTGTATTACTAAGAATAAAATCGAAAAAATAACTTCTAGTCGTTCAAGATAAAAATCAAAAAATCTGATTATTTACCGATTATCAATAATAAAACTGTATCTGACAGTAGAAAAAAATAGTATGCTTACTATTACATAGAATTGATTCTATGCTTATGTTTAATATATAAAAATGTGTGCTTGTAAAATTTCGCAATGACACTTTGTTATTCATGATGTTATTGCACAAGCCAGATATTTGCACGTCATAACCGCATGTCTCATGTATTGTGCAATAACATGTTTATACCCATGTTCTGTTCTTGTTTTGATCTTTTCGTGTAAATATGATAGAACGAAGAATAGAATGCTTCATAACGGTTGCGCCAGAATAGATGTCCCTCTCAACGTTTTGGCTATAACCTTTTTTCTTTGTGTCCTATAGAGCTGATTGTTTTCCCAAAAGATACCCCGTGAAATTCTCTAGAAAACAGTAATCAAACGTATTCCTGAAGACAGTTAAGGGAAAAAATTAAACAAAGATTATCCAGCACATAAAAAGTAGCCAACTTTCAAAACTAGCAAGGGTCCCATGAATGGTCGGAGTTGGTACTTCTTTTCTTCATCATCTAGTAAGTTTATTATAAAAAGACAGTATATCAGAAAATGCAGCGTGAAAAGCTCTACATGTTACATTAAAAGCCTTATGCACTCTTTCTTTCAAAGCGAGAAAAACTTTGTGCGACCAATTTTAGATGCTGCGAAAAGATCATTTATTGGTCTCACGGAACGTTGCTTATTTTAAATAACAAAATGTGCATATACACAAAATAAATTGTTGTTTGTA
>OENM01000836.1:0-40148 GCA_900239745.1 Rotaria magnacalcarata
TCTTTGAAACAAACGAATAAAATTGACGAGAAAAAACATCGAAAAATCATTATCTTCATGTTGAACTTCTTAATCGAATCACCGATGTTGCTTTTGAAAGACATAAACCAAGAGCGTCGTGCTCGAGTTCTTTTTTATTCAACTATGAATATGGTAACACAATTCATAAATTAAACACAAAATCATAGCGTACACTATCTATTTGTATATTTAATCAATATTAAATTGTTGATCAGTGATGTATTGAGGCCACCGTCCCTTTTGACAATTCCTTAATACGTTATGTAGTATTCTAAGCCGTTTCTTTTGTTTTTTTGAACATCTAATGGTGAATTACGCATAGTTTATTACAATGACGATGGTACTATTGTCAAACAAATCGCTTCTCTGTCGTCTCAATAACGTAGTAAAGGTCAATCATTTTACTATCATTTTCAAGTAAGAAGAAAATATCGTAAGTCGTCACGCGATGAGTGAAATGTCATTCATAAATATAATAAGACACGCGATTACGACGTGACGGGTGATAATTTGCGGCGTTCCACTTCTTTTTGTGGATCGCGTATCTTATTTTCAGCAGAGATCTAAATCGGCTGACAAATTGCTAATTATTATAGGTGTTTTCATACACTTCATCAAACGATGAAATCTACTTTTACCTATGCATATCCTATAGTCAAACTATGCTGCTAATGACAACTATCAAGATATTTTCTGATGTACGCACGTACAGCTCTTTGTGCTAGATATATAAAATTGGAATACTTTGTATTTACAGCAAAAATACGGTTGTTGTATACAAGCATTTGTTATTAGCCGTAAACACGCTATGTATGACACATATCGTACATATGATCGTCAATCATGGCTAGATTTATGCCAAAAATAATATGCCTAAACGAGGCTTATTTGATCTTTTACGACGGCACAAATATTGTTATTGAGTCGTACAGTTTAGTTTATGAGTCTCGCTTGTTCACTAATGCACAGTCGTACTGCTGTGTTGCAGTATTGTTTTGACCGATTTTGTAACCAATATTTTGCGAAAGTGTTGGGATTTTTAGTTTTGAAGTATGTTTTTCATAGTATCAACTTTTTGAACAATATATATCTATCGAACAATGCATGCTACATTCTATTTCAACTGTGTTCAATGAAAATAGTCTATATCGTAAAATACATCTACAAAAAATTTGACACACAGTTGAACGATCTATTGAGTTTTCTAACTAAATAAAGTGTTTGCATGAATTATTTCGTCGTTTGTAATGATGACAATAATCAGAGTAGAATAGTTTCCTGTCTACTCTGATAACATGAAAAAGTACTAAACTTAGCTAAATATTCTTGTATTCCATTTTGTAGTAAATTGATGAGAACCTAAATCTGTCTACGGTCGCAAACTTTCGGACTAGCAAATTTAGTTAATTTGATATCATCATATTATTTTATACATAGTAATCTATTTAGATTGGCAAGTATAATCTAATGGATTTGTACGTCATATGTTATACATTGTTCACATAAGTCGTATTCGGAAAAAAGTTTGCCAGGAGTTATTGGTTGGTTGCTAGAAATCTGATGAATTCTAAGGACATTTCAAGATATACGTAATAGACGATAGTTAAAATATATGAATGCTAGCGTATATATTTAATTTGATCACATAGAGTAATAATATATTACTCCAGTTGTTCTTGTATATATACATGAAAGGAGAAAAAAAAACTCAAACAAACTAACGTAGTACTTGCTCGAGACTATGATCGTTAAATGACAAACAACCAATAAAGAATAGACAAGCAATATGGAACATGCAAAAATCAAAATACAAAAAGAAAACAAATGATTTCTTATATCCTCGGATGATTTAGGACGTGAAAAAGAAGAAGAAAAAATGAACATCACAGAAACCGGATTAAACTACATCACTGTTTTGTCTCTTGCCATGTAATTAATTGTGTTTAAGGAAATTTTCTACCATTTGAAACGGATGATGCTCGAAATGTTGTTGTTTCAAATGCACGCCTAATATTTGCTGGTGAATTCATGAATGGTCTAAAGTTACTTGTTGCTGCCGCTGCTGTTGTAGTATATCGATGAAATTCTGGTGTTGCAGCTGCTAAACCACTATTACGTGGTGCAAGCCAGTCGACTTGCTGATCGTTGATTCTTAAACTTCGTAAATTTCCGACGAAGAAAGTTTTCGAACGAACTGATAAATAGGGAGGAGAATATTTGTCTGAATAACCAGCAATGAAAAGTGGCCCGCGCATATCAATTGAGTTTACACGTGGTTCTGTTTTTGTAAATTGTCGTTTATCAACTTTCATTGTCAACAGGCTACCATCAAGACGTACTTGAACGCAATGCCAAATGCCATCACATAAACGATTTTTTACAAAATCTGTCCGAACACTAAATGGTTGACCATCAACAACAGCTCGAGCAATAAGCTAAAATAAAATAAAATAATATTATAGACCGCCTATTTCGATTACGAGATGATAGGCGACTTAGTCAATTTTGATAATCGTTTTAATTTCCTGGCAGTAAAACTAGCATACTCAATTTATGTGTTAAAAGCCTTTCGGGTATTAGAATCGATGGAATTTCTCAAGAGATATTGATTAGTTAACTATTTCAAAAACGAAAACATGACGATGCATATGAAACAGTGTTATGTCATTATATGAATGTGTGTTATAGATTTTTAATGATATGTATATGTGCGAAATATATGTCAATAAATATCAATTGTTGCCTATTAATGGTTATTTAGAAAAGACTTGACCTGTCGATTTTGAATTTCAACTGTAAAGCTTGATTCAGGTTGAGGATCGCCAATCCATAAAATTAAACCATCATGAGCAAATGTTTGTATTTGAAAATTTATGGTAAGGATAGTGTTGATTTTAAAATTAGGATCTAAAAACAAGACATAATATCAGCATGATAAAGAAATTAAGTCAATTGATCTATTACATACCGTAGAGTGCATATGCTCGTCCATCAAATTGTATTCCTTCTAATGAATTAAGACGTTTAACAGATGCTGCGTTCTCGTAATCGAAATGATCCATAATGTATTTACTATGTATATATATTAAATGGAACACTCACATCTAGAATACAAAATCGTATAGATTAGCTTTCCAGTCATTTCCAATCTATTATATGTAGAACACAATAGAACTGAATGATTGATGAATGTCTAAGTTCCATTCTAACATATGATGGTAACAAAGACACAAGAGAAATTTATTTTCCTGGCTATCATTAGTCAACAAAAGTCGTATTGGAACAAAACTAATCTTGTGATAATAAAATGCTACCATTTATCATTTATTTTCACTATACTAAAACTGTTGAAGAATGTGCATGTCTATATATGCTTACTCCGGTAAAAATGTACATGTCTATATTTATGACTCTTTCACCTTCAGTCAATTCTCTTTTTCAGTTCTACGCTTTTTCTTCTATCGATAAAAATTGCAACATCCTATTGCTTCGACTCATTTCTTTTTTTTTGATGCTACGCTGTCAAATATTTGTAGAAGCACTCTACTATTCGTGTAATGTGGTAAAAACTCAGGTGGAAAGACAAGGTAGCAGAACTATATTATATGTATATGTATGTTGACTTCGATATTGCACGCATCTAATTGACAATATAAAGACGAGGCTATGCCTTATGAATTTCATCAGTATTGTTGAACAACCATGAAAAGAAGAATACAATATTTGATATCACCAGTTATCTGGAACAAAATGATGAAATTGAATAAGAATCGATTGATTTTTCCTTACTTAAACAAGTCGATTGTTTTTGACGTCGCCTAATTCAGCAATAGTTACAGTTTGTTGGACGAATAAAGAGTGCCAAAAAAAAAAGTAATAATATGGAACGAAAAACACATTCGACAAGCAGCCCTTTGGCTGTCGACTTAGTTCCTTTCTTTCTTTTTTTCATTTACGTTGTCTTGGTCTCTTTCTTCTAAGAGACAAAGAAGAGGGAAAAGTATAGTAAACAGATGAGTGTAAGATAAAATATAGGAAAAAAAAAGCACGATAACAATATTTTTATATATAAATGTGTGTGTATTTACGCTCGGTAATGACAGAAAAAACGGAAGGGACTATGAAATGCGGACGCAAAATAATTGGACCTTTCCTGACAAGACTTACTTTCTTTTCTTTTCATTCATTTCTACGTGTTTTTTATGATAGCAACCTGTCTCAAAGATCAACGCTACTCTGAAGAGATAAGAGAACGAATGAGAGAAAGGAAAAAAAGACGTTTCATATATTTATGTATGCATACGTTCTCGAGAGTATGCTGGCACTTGAGCGCACTGGAACATGACTCTTTCGCACGTTCACACGTTCGTTGTTTCATAATAATGTTCGGCATCGAAGGTTAAAAGTTGATTTAAAAATACATACGTGTCCATTTACATACACGTAGAGATAAACTTTATATTAGCTCGATAAAATCATTATAAATGTCGAGTTATAATCGTCGTTTTATTTCTTACAAATGCAACGAAATTTTCATACTTTACTTATTTACATACGTATATATATAAAGAAAACCTTTTTTCACGTTTCAAAAATAATTATTATTGTTGTTGTTGTTGTTGTTGTTGTTGTTGTTGTTGTTACTATAATCGATTCTGTTGTGATTGATGAAGAATAAGTGGTTTCTAATCGAAACGCGTATACTACATTACGCACAACTTTGTTGACAGATAGAAAAAAATGCAAAAGAATAATCATATTTGTCTGACCCTTGCGTTACTCGGTATGCGATGATGATAGTAATAATACAAAAAGAAGGAAAAAAAGAGAAAAGCGTTATGTACTATTCTAATTGTATTTGCAAGGCCATTTCACAGTGTCTGCTTTGACAACAACAACAAAAATGTTTTCTTCTCGTACTATTAAAAACGCTCTTGTTTCTCTTGATGGCAGTCTAAAATGTAATCACTCACCATGCATAAGTACAAACATTGGTCTACATATAGACATAAAGAAGCCCTCTCCATTCCAACTATATACACACTGGAAGGCATGTAATCAGTATGCGACGGCATCATTCTACTCTTAAGTTTAGATGAGAAAAAAAAGTGAACGAAAAAGAAAAACTGAATGGTACATCAATAAAAATGGTCCACTCTACATGCATTATGAATAAATCATAGTAAATTACCAGCAAACATTATGTTCCATCTTCGCCTTTGTTTGAATATTGACCAACGGGTAAAACATTTGATCGCAATTTCACTTCACGCAGAACAAAAATGAATATCTAATGATGATATGCATCCTCATCTCTGCAGATATATACGTATACAATGAGGAACATTGAAGAAATACAATTATCATCAAATCAAGAATAGATCCATATTGCTAATGGATGAGTGATAAATACATCAAAGAATATGGTTTTTCTTCATGCAGAGATATATCAGCATGAAGATATTAGCAAATTATATTTTCTTTTTCTTTTTATTGAATAACGCAATAAATAAAGTCCTATAATGCATTCCAATTCAATTCCACCTACGATGGTAATTTTCAATTTCATATCGAATTTTACTTTTATTAATATTTCATAGTAATTTCACTTTTTTTTCGTCTATCAAATAATGATGCGTGTGTGTCGATGATTAAATACATTAGTTACATTAAGGTAAAAATACGGAGGGGGCTTTTTACCTTATAATTAATTTCGCATTTCGCTTTTTTTTTATCTAGAAAAGGGCATTTTCTTTTTTATGTAAGTGATTCTCCGAAATGAAAAGTTTTCCCCTGAGAAACAAGATATAGAATTACAAATTATCCTTGGTATTAGTAGGAGATGATGATGTATGATATGACATATGACAAGAATTTCACTCATATCTATACTTAGTATTTGTTTTTAGAATTGACTAAGAAAATCTGCAGTAAAAATCGAATTTTTCGCCAATAATTTGTTAGAAACACCGAACACAATGCTTTTATCTTTTGAATGAAATCAATCAAAAATTTAGACTTTACATGGTTTCGTGGACCTTCGACTGATGGTCGTAATGAATTTCTTTAGATTGAAACCACATTAACGTAATCAATCGTAATGCATAAATTTCAATGGAAAATTTTAATCATAATTGACAGAAAGATTCGTAAAATATCATTTTGTTTTGTCTTTCTAATGGCGACAGTCGTTATTCTCTATCACAGCGCTCATAAAAACTATTCAAAACATATCCGACATTTTCATTCTATTTTGAAGTAACCAATCGTTAGACGACGCATTTAATTGAAAAGATTAACTAAAAATAGCTATTTTATTAATATCAAAAATTCTTCTTTTAAATTCAAATAAAATTACATATAATCACCATCAATCTATGCTATTATATTGATACTTTTATAATCCGGAGAATGAATAAATTTCTTAAGGTGACTATAAACAGTTTAAAAAATAATTTACATAATCATTATTAATATTCTTTTTTTATTAGGAACATTTATATTTTTTTTTATCATAATTATATAACATCGATAATTCAAAAACTGAATATTTAATTGAAACAGAACAAACAAGAAAGAAACTTCAAATTATTCAAAACGAATCTTCTGAACGTGCAATAAAATAAATCGCTCATTTAGCAAGTAGTTTAAGTGCATCGTCTACACTAGTATTTCCACCACGAGCGCACGCATTAAGTACTATTTGTATTCTATCATCGTCAATTTTTAAATCCCATGCTTGATTATAGGCACGAAATAGTCGACAAGCTTCGTCTCGAGGCAATTGAAAATCATCTTAAAAAAAAGTAAAATACAAAATTTGTTTCGCAATCATTCTCTATTACACATACGATCTCTATTTGTACTAGCTCGATGAGTATACATAGCATTAGCAAGACGTAAAAAACGTGCAAACCATGCTGCTGGATGATGGCTTCCCTACAACAGATAATAATTTTGCATTCTTGTTTTCCAATCAAACTATTGATTATTTACTAATCGCGATCCTTCGGTATTCGCAATAAATCGTTCAACAACTCGCAGACGATCAGTTTCCTTATATTCCTTTCGAATTATATCAAGCCATTGATTACGAGTTGGAGAATTCTAAAAAAGCAAATTTCATATATTATATAGATAGTCGTTTTTTAAGTATTACTTGTGCGGAAATTTGACTCGATTGATCTTGACTATCTCCAGTGTCAAGAACTTGTTCTTTTAAATATTGAAAGAATGCTTCCCATCTATTTATATAGTTTTTAAATAGAAAATAAAAGTTTTCATAAATAAATTTAATTTACTTATATAATCTTAAGTAAGCTCGGCAATGCTTTTCAAGTATTTGAAATAGTAATGAACGTTGTAATGGTATGCGAACTTTATAAACAACTTCTTCTATTTGTTGCCGATTTAAAACACCAGTTTGATTACGATCAGCGAATTTAAATTCACGGTATAGTTTATCAAAATCAATTGAACCATTGAGTTCGAAGCTTCTCAAATTTTGTCTTAATAAAGTTCGAACTAATCGTTCATCAGGATCAAAATTTCTTTCGCCATCATCAGTTAAATTAGTTAGACTCGATTGAGTTCGTGTTTGATACTGTTTTTGTGGACTTGGAGTTCGATCATAAGAACCATTATTATTATTATTATTATTATTATTATTATTATTATTTCGTTGTTGACTATAGAGTAGAAAATGAGATACGCTTAATAAAACACATCAGTCGAGAGAGGAAAAAAAAGAAAGCATTTTGTATATTATGAGTTGAATTTCATGCATTTTAAAATCGTTATGCCCATAGTATAGCTGGTATGCAAAGAAAATTTAAATAGCGAGAAATACATAGATCAAAAGAGCGAACGACGACCAAGCATGATACATGAACAAATCATATTAGATAAATGAGTTGCTGTTTTGTTTTTAATATATGTATAATTATACCTACCAATTAGCAAGCAATGCAGTGACCAGAACCTACCGTACTGGTACTGTTCGCCCCTATAAAGTGATAACTGACGACAACCACGTAAGATAGTGTGCTTTTATAGTTAAGAATATATTTAAATTACGAAAACATATGAAAGAAGTAATCACTGCACTCAGTTTAAACTTTCACTTCAGACATTTAACGATTATAGTGATGAATAGGACAAGGGTTATTAGAATATGAATTATGTTCATGTCGACATCGACATTCGTTTTGAAGATAACGATGAAAATTCAGTTGACGATAAGCCGAAATGTCATAAGACTGCGAAGGACTGAATTTAAAAAATGATCATTTTTTACTTTTTCTTCAACTTTATTTACTCAAAGCGACTGTAGAACACCGCTCACCTTAATTGATGAGGATTCGTATAGGCAAGACATCTGCCAAAATACCGAGTCATATCTTCATAATTGACGAAACCACGTGGTCGATTTGGTGCAACAAATTTACACATAGAGAAACGAAGTGTATCTTCTTGTAGACCTAACTAGAAAAGAGAATTCTTTTTTGCTAAGATCATAATAAATCGAAAATTAAAAAACAAATTACGCCAATTTGAGAAACAAGTAATTGAATTGTTGAATAATGTACATAACGTGTTAAATTTGGATCATATGCAGTTAATTCTTGATAGAATACTTTTAATTTTTCAACGCCTGATGAATATCCTAATTGATAAGAAACTTGCTCAGCTAACCGCTGCTCTTCATAATCAGTTAATAGAACAGGTTCTTGAGGCATATAGGTATCTATATTATCAATCATTGGTTGCTGTTGTTGTTGTTGTGATGGTGGTGGCGGTGGTTGACCATAAAAGTTTTGTGGACCATTATTGAAATTTAATGGAGGCATATCTTTTGACATACTCTCATTAACTTTCATTTGTTGATCTCGAAATGGTTGTTTGTCTGATTGAGCATCGGTGCTAGTAGTCCGAGCAGATGCATTACTTCTTGGAATATCATTATTTCTATTAATGATTTCTGTATTAATCGGTGGTAGAACAGAATATTGATTAAATGAACTTTGAGCATTTCGAATCGGTTTTGCAATTTGATCCTGTTCAAACAAAGATAACGATTATTTTCTTTTCTTGTGTCAAGCCTTTTTCCTATTTCAATTGATAAGATAAGCGGGTGATGTGGATTTATTTGGGTTTTGTTTTAATTAGAATATTTTTCTATACGTTTTACGACAAGAGACAGCTGTGGCATTTATTGTACAGAAAGAAAACAAAAAGCTTTTCAGCGCAGCCCCGTTGGGGCTAAAATGTGGAACTCACATATTTCGGTTAGTTAGATACTGATCAAATAGAAGTTTCATTTTTTCAGTGTAGTGAGATCATATTCTGTTCAAAAATAAGATAATAAAACCTTTTTAACATTTGAAGTTTATTGGATCTATCAATAGGAAATATTATTAGAGAGAACGTATGAAAACGTTTTGTTTAGAATATGTCAGTATGCTGAAGTGTTTAGTGGTTTCATTGAGAAATATTGTGAATGATAACAGTTTAAACAGTATTTAGGATATAGCTATCAATATTGTTGAAAAATTTACATTTTTTTTCGTATTACCAGGTGAGAAATTGATACATTTTTTTCATAACCGAAAATTTGATAAAAGCTTCCCAGTGGATGGAAAAGTTGCGAATTGTAAATACATTAAAGTGGCTTCAAGCTCTAGATTGAGGTATTTGTGTGAGAAAAAAAAAGATTAAAATCTTCATCTGTTTATTGTAGGTGATAGAAGTAACGAGTGTAATAGTAGCATGAACTAGTTGCTAGCATCTGTAGCGGTAGCGTACGCTCGTTGCTAACATCTGTAATAATAAAAACGACAGATTTTGATGATTAATTAGGGATTAAATCCTAATTATAACGATTTCTAATTAGTGAAACCAGATTTTTATTAGTGATGCGAATAGTGGTGAACATAGGGAATCGATCTGTACAAAAATTTTATCTAATTAGTGCATCGAAGCGTTAGTTTTTTCATGTTTTGNGGGGGGGGGTGGGGTACAGGGGAGCCGCAAAAACCTAACAATTAAACTTACACTCACTATTTTCTTCGAAAATATATGTGAGTTCCACACAATTAAACTAACACGAATGCAAAACGAATGACCTTTATTATTTTGTATTACAATTAGTTCAATTCATGAAGATGGAAAACGATAAAATCAAAGAAGAACCATAACTCATATACATAAATATTTGGAATAAGATATATTACGAGGATAACATATGAATAATTTTAAATGTTTAACTATATGATGACATATAAAGAAAAGCAAACATATTTCTCTTGCTTTTTTTCTGTGAGAAAAGAAAAACAGATATTTTTTATTGACTTGAATGACATTCAAGTGCTTCGATTTTTATGAGAGATTATCGAAATAATTTTCTCGTTTTGTGGCGAGTAAAATTTAATGAAATTTATGCGTCTGCAACCAAACATGATGGTTGCTATGGTTCTTATATTTATGTGATAATCGAGTATTAAGATTGGAAAAAATTTTTACGATAATAAAAAGAAGATGTGCGGAGAGTATGATATGTTAGTGTCAATTACCGAATCTGATTGTAGATACCATGGAACATATTCCTAGATAGATATCATGATATGTTTTGTTGTTATAGAATAAGTTAGTAATTTTATCTCGGTTTTTTCTACTTAGAAAAAAAAATTTTTTTTTTGAACTACATACCGGATGTCGAATACGATTGATAAATTCAGTACGATATGTTGTATCGAATCTTGGCTTTGTTTGTTGTGGCCATTGAGGACTATCCTGAGCATGAGCAGTTTGAATCGTCTTCGTTGGTGCTAAATCGGGATCACTAAAAAATTCAATAAAACTAAAATTAATGTTTAATGTCAATAAAAACGATTATCTCACTAAATGTGATTTGAAACTGGAAAAAATCTTTTAAATGCCATTAACAGACGGAATTACTTAGAAATGCTTTATTTCGATTGAAAAGAAAACGAAATGATCCTTTTAATAAAACCTTTAACATACACATATATACCAGACACCTCCGTATTTTTCTTCACTTTTCTGTTGTAAAGGTATATATGTATGTTTGTTGTTGTTACTGCTCTGTTTTTTTTTATCGATAGTAAAGAATAGTCAAATCAGTTGCTTGGGTAACTTTACTTTTACTAATCGTAGAAGGTGCTTTACACCGGAATAAAAGAAAAAGAAGATGAAGAGCATTCATGAATTCCTTTATTTCACTATTTCTCTCGATCTTAATGGTACTCAGATGTTTTTTTTTCTTCTTTCTTTTACGTATGGCATCGGTCATGAAACGTGAAGTTAATCAAAAAAAGAACTTTTTTTCTTTCTTCTAGGCTTTATTGTTTTCAAAACTAATTTATTGTTTGGATAGGAAAGTGAAATGATTCGTTGAATTTCTCGGAAAAAATGCTTACATATTTTTGGTTAACAATGGAGATGGATATTTAGATGCATTAGAAGCTATTTCAGGAATGGGTACATATCGACTACCAATTATCTTCGTTGTATAATCAGGTGTGTAATCAGTACCAAATGGTGCATATCTAGGAATAGCTGCTGTTGCATAATTAATAGGAATTTGTGCCTAGAAAATGATGTGGCAAAATAAGCATATTATGGAAAATGCAAGTTCAATTTTCATCTTCGTATAAATTATTTTAATCAAAACACCTATGAGTCTTCATTTTGGCTCATTTCATAGATTAAAAAGAATTCTTTTTTTGCACTAATTATGATTAAATTACCAAAAACAAGTAAAATCAATAGAAACGTACACTTGAATAAAAAACAAAGTTTGTAATTTATTCCATTTTATATTCATAAAAAATTCTATGGTATTATTGAAATACCAAAAAAAAAGAATAAGTTCAAACCGAACACAAGAATTTTGAATTTTATGACATCAGATATTTACCAGCGGTTGTTGGTACATTCGTTTGCTAGTATAAGCACCAGGATGACCGATTATAGGTAAGGCTGAATTATTCATATGTGTATAATGTTCCTTCATTCTTTGATTAATCTTTAAAAATGAGTAGATGCTTGTATAGATTTGATTCAGCTAAAAAGAAAACGAATGTTAACATACTTTATCATTGTTTGTTAGTTCTTGGCATTAAAAGAAAACAAGCATTGAATGGCATCAGTTGACTTACTTTTGTTATTTTTTAAAATGATTCCCTTTTCAATTCACCGATCTATTTCATCGTGTCTTGTTTACTTAATCTAGGACATTAGAACACCAGTCATCAACCGACGAAGAAGGAGACTATAGTGAAGCGAAAAAAATAGTAGGTTTTCTGTGTACCACTACGCCTACATTTATAACTGTTTCGTTTCTTGAGTTTTTTTTTTTCATTATATAGAAAGCCATTTAAATTTGTCGACAGGAGATCATGTGCCCCTCGAATTTCGTTTTATTAGATTTCTTGATCTCCCAAGCAACGGTGACAAGCTTTCTATTCATCATATTTTATTTTAAATTCAAGTTTTTTCCTACCGAAAGACGACAAATAGTAAGCAGCAGCCGAAAAAGAATTCAACTTCAACTTCAACTTATTTTTTACATGACTAGAAGACAACATAAATTGACATATTCTCGACTATGTACGAGTTCATACATTGGATGTCTGATCGCACATGTTTTTAGTGTCAACAGGATTAATGTTGAGAGTAAGGCAAGTAGGCATTCTTTCAAATGTAAAGAATTGTTACATCAGTAAGAATAATAGGTGACCGACAGCTAGGACACATTGGTTTATTACCAAAATAAAGATGTTGAGTACATAGTGAACATAAAATATGACCACAACCAAGTGCTATCCATCGAAATGCAGATTGCGTATTATTAAAACAAATAGGACACCGATAATCAAACAATCTGTATTTATTTTTATTATTATTATCAGAATCCTTATTTGTATTAGATGTTGTCCTTCGAAATAAATTGTGTATTTTTAAAAGCATCAAACGACGAAATGGATTTTGTAGTGGAACATTCGATATTTCAGAAATATATTCATTCGATAATAAAGAATGATTTTGTTGATTCGGTACGGACCGATTTGCTAGATAAGACCAAAGAAATTTTAATGGATAGTGAATAGATGAATTATTATATCTATGAAACCAAGTTAATGATAGATAAGTAGAAATAAAAACAAGAGCAATATAAATTTCAATAGTAAACACAAAACTAAAAACTATACTAAACAGAAATGTATGATATTTATCGAATAGATTAAGCCAAATTGAAACGAGAATACTTGTAATAAGCATCGATATTTAAATTTAGTTAAATAAACAGGCGCTATTATATTCTTATGATATTTATTTTTTTATTTGTCCGCCAATCAATCGTTTCGAAATGGAAAAAAAGAATTAGAATGTTCTGATTAAATAGTAAAACAAAAATGAAGGTTAATTAAATGTACTTTTTATGATTCAAAAGTATTTATAGTCACTTCCGTCGTCGAGTCTTGAATATTTCATTTAAATGCTAGCATTATCGATGAATATTCTTTCAATCTTTATGTGAAACGAAAAAAAACACGAAGCATCCTTTTTACTTCTCAAGTTCTTCGATCGAAAATAAATCACTTAAATATTTCAGTCAGCTACTTGAATTTTTAATGGAATTATGTTTTGTCGTACAGAGAGATCTATTTAAATACAGATTAATGATAAAAAAAGATATACGCATATGTGTCTATCATTCAAGAATGACGACGTAAGAGAGAGAAAATAGGTGACTGAAATTTGTTTGTTTTAATCGTTCAAGCGTGACTGTTAGAAGGAGAATTGATGTTTTGTCATTGAATGTAACAGTCGAACTGATAGTAATATTGAATATCATCATCATCATTCGCTGTCATATTGCGTATAACTAAACTAGCGAAATCTATTCAAAATCGACCATGATTCCATTAAATCAACCACCAGTGACTACTGAAAATCGCATAATACGAGGGTATGTTAAAATAAATTGAAAAAATATTATTATGTTCATGATATATTTTTCCACAGAGACCCAGCAGCACGTAGATTTGGACTTGTTTTGTTTGGAACATTAGCTCTTATTACAATAGGTGCTGGTCTCGGTATTGGACTAGGAAATTTAGCTCATTACCGTGAGTTGTCTTCGTCGTTTTTGTTCTCTGTAGAATATTTTACTTGAATAATTTTATAGGTTACTTTAGTTCATATACTCAGACGGCGCTTAATTATACTCTATTTGGATAGCTAATATGATGTGGGATCTCTTTTGAAAAAGTATGTTCATAAATGGTTTCTATTAAATAAACGTTTTAAAAGAAACAAGCAAAACATTACAGAATAATGAATTTTATTTGTTTGTTTATAAACGCATCTTGTAACTGTAGTCATAATAGTTGATGCAAATTTTAAATTGTACTTTCCAAAGAAGCTTAGAATACTAATTACAATCGGTTTGCACAACTCAATATTCAAGTATTTTAGGCAACATAAAAAGTACAATCCTATGTTTTAGGTTGATTCCAACGTATCGATGTGGTGTTCATACAATAATGTACGGCTTTTTAAACACAAATATTTGTCGACGGAAATTTCTCATAATAGGCCTCAACATGCTGTTATATATTTTAGTAAAATCTGTCATTAATTACCTAGTTTTTCTCGGCTCTCTCTCTCTCTCTCTCTCTAGTGCATGCTTGATGTTGCATACCACTGTTTAGTTTTTAGCTTTATTTTCTTGGCGTTTAAAAAAAAAAGAAAATAGAACAATGTAAATGAATAATTGAACTATCAGAAGAAAAAAATGATTCTTGATTGTATCAAGCATAGTAATTCAAATTGGTTTTCTTTTTGGCTTGTACTTCAAGAATAGCATCCATGAAATCTTCATGTTGAACTTCAACACCACCTCGACGTAGTGCAATCATACCCTTGAAACAAAAAGAAGAAAAAGGAAAATTTTATTAGAATTTTTCTCTTCTGTTTTAATTTATATTCAAGTACGTACAGCTTCAATGCAAACAGCTTTACATTGAGCACCGTTGAAATCATCTGTACAACGAGCTAGTTCTTCAAAATTTACATCCTTGTTCGTATTCATTTTTCGACTGTGGATTTGCATAATGCGTGCACGAGCCTAAAATTAGATAAGTAAATAATAATCACTCGTTTCATCGAATGTATATTTAAAGATATTCAAACACGTTCACACTTAGAATCGTATACAATCAGTCGCGTGATATGATCTATAGCGACGTTGACTGATTAGAAGGGAAAGAAAAATTTCGTATTATTTTTAACTGTTTTACAAAAGATACGTAAATTAGTCGAATGAAAGCAAGCAGGGTATTGGAATGCTCTTATTTTCGAATTAAGCTCTTATATTTTGTGCATATAGTTAACGATTTCCATAGAGAAGAAAAATTTCTTCGACATATAATGCTTTGAAAGAATTCACGTGTTATACACAATAATTAGAGGAGATCTTCATTTTTAATATTAAAATAAATAATTGTATTAAATATTTTATAGGTCATTGAAGCCGTTTAGGATTTTTTTTTCTTAGAACATAAAGTACTTGTTATAAGTACAAACAACAAAACATGGAAATCGAAAGTGGATATTTGAGGAGATTCTCTCATTAACCTTAGTAATGCAAGAATGTTATGATAAAATAGATTTCTCATTAATCCTATATTGTTACCGTTTCATTTGGATGAGGAAATTCAATTTTTCGATCAAGTCGACCAGACCGTAACAAAGCTGGATCGAGAATATCAACACGATTTGTTGCAGCAATAACTCTTAAAATATAAATGTATTCACTTGAAAAGTTCTTCTCGTTTTTGTTTTCTTTCTTACTTAATATCATGATTAGGTTGAAAACCATCAAGTTGATTGAGAAGTTCAAGCATAGTTCGTTGTACTTCACGATCGCCAGCCTTTTCACTATCGAAACGTTTTGTTCCAATAGCATCTAATTCATCAATAAAAATAATAGCTGGGGCTTTTTCTTTGGCTAATGCGAATGCATCACGAACTAATTTAGCACCATCACCTTAACAAAAAACAAAGAGCACAATTACAAAAGTCACGCTATTTCGCATTCAATTTTATTACCAATAAACATTTGTACTAGTTGAGGTCCAGCCAACTTGAGAAAAGCTGATTTGGTTTGTGCAGCACAAGCACGAGCCAATAAAGTTTTACCAGTTCCCGGTGGACCATAGAGAAGAACACCTTTTGGTGGTTGTATACCAAGTGCTTCAAAACGATCTTTATGCGTCATTGGTAAAACAACAGCTTCAATTAATTCTTGAATTTGTTTATCCAAACCGCCAATATCACCATATTGTTCGGTGGGTCTTTCATCAACTTCCATGGCTTTTACACGTGAATCATATTCAACAGGTAATTTCTCTAATACCAAATATGAATCTTTGTTAACGCCCTTAATGGAAATTTTTTGTTTTATTTAAATAGAGAATATTTTCAAACTTACTACTAAATCAGCTGGTTTTAGTTCTTCTGGATCGACTAGACCAATAACTGGTAAAAAGTATGTCTAATAAAAACAAAAATAGAAAAGAAAAATATAGTTATTGAAATAAATTTACTTGTCGTGTTGATGTTTTTATAACAGCACATTTTCCTTTACGTTGAGCATCAAGATCAATATTTGCACCTTCATCTTCTTCACCTTGCGGATCAAGGTCGAATAACTATTTTAATTCGATTAGAATAGAAGATTTTAAATTTCAAAATTAAAACTTACTTCAATCACATTGGATACAAGATATGGTAATGTCTTATTAACCTTTATTTTATCTTTATTTTCTTTTATTCTATCACGTGTTGACTGCGTTTCATGTGAAATTCGAACAATATCATTCTTCATAATCTTAAACAATTGATTTTATCATAAATAAAAATCCATCTATACAAAAATAAATATACAAACTTTAATTTCATTATCTAATAAACGTGCTCGTGCAATAATATCTTCAGTTGATAAACGTGATACATCAAGACCTTGAAATGCATCGGTCTAAATAGACAATTATATTTAAAAAAAAAAGAGTAATAATTGCAGCAAGTTGTTACTTCAGCTTCAGTAAATATTGCTTTCTTATCCGATTTATTAGTCGTTGTAGCGGATGATGAACTTGAAGACATATCTAAGATTTTTCTACAACGAAAATTATTTTCTAAATGTTAGTTTCTACTTAACATCTTTTTGACTAGGATATATATATTGCTCATAGAATGAAAAACTATCATCTATTCAAAACTAAGCATTTGAGATAATTCAAAAGTACCTCTCAAAAAAAAATATATATATATATATGATGGTGATGCATTTCTAAATCAAGATGCCATTGATCTCTATTTTTGTTTTCCGACAGACGCTCTAAATTTATTCTAACTCAAGAAATTGAACTCTTTTGTGAAATTTAATGGCCGTCCTATTTTTGTGCTGAAGCTATATTTCATAACTAAACCCTTATATTGATTTGATCTAATGCGTTGTATATCACCACTATTAGCCTATAATTATAAAAAAAACAAATAATATCCGCAGTTCATCATTTCTTGAATATAATCAGGTTTAAGATCAGCCACAAATCACTGCATGCATATATATATATATCTAGAATGATAATTCCTCAAACATCAACAATAATAACAAAATGAGAAAAAAAACAAAGAAACAAAAGGAAAAAAGCCCATTATATTTGTTGCTTAGTGTTATATTCTAATTTTTTTCCTTTTTAATGGGCCAAAATAACACATACACATACACACACACACTTATATATATATATACACGTACACACAAAGAGAAAAATATATATATATTTAACTTTGTTTTTTAAGCTAACAGACAGTTATGGAAGAAAGACTTCGAGGAAAGATACAGAAATTTTTTGTTTTGTTTTGTTTGAAATCAGTCATTAGTTGTCGTCGTCGTTGTTGTCGTTGCTATTGCTATTTTTGATGACATTGCCGATGTTAAATTCGTATATGTTATTGGGTCGTATCGATGAAGATTAAGTAAACGTATGGCTTGTGTTATGGATGTTGTTACATCAGTTTTATTGATTAGACCTTGTTTAAGTAGAATATTAAAAAGTTCGTTTGCTTTCGATTGAAAATAAATAATAAAATGTGAAAAATGTTCAAGAGCCATTTGAAATACAATCAAATTTGTTGATAATATACATTTAATATATGCCGAATAAAATATCAATGAATATTGTGGATATTTTTCAATATATTTCAATATAAATTCATAGGTCTGTTCGATTAATTGTTTATTACCGTTTAAAAGATAGTTTGTTAATGAATCAAGTATTAATTCAATATGATCTATAGGAAGATAATGATCTATATGAGATTTCAAATCGTTTAATGTTAATAATACATCATCAATTATCATAGAAGATGTATATTCATCAATGGATATAGATAATTTCATACGATAATATTGAATATCAAGAGATTTATGACGTATCGAAGAATCGGATATGGATTGTTTCGAAGAATTATTATCGGATAATGTACCATCGACCAAGCAAAGACGAACATTAAATGGAACTATTTCATTGAGCATCGTATTAGTTAAATCTAAATGAAAATTTCAAAGAAATAAAATTTTCGTGCAAATTAGAAATGATAAACACAAAGACAATACTGTATATTTCTTTAAGCGGAACTAATTCTAAATAAATTCAAAATAATCTTTAAATTTTTCTTCATGAATTTATTAAGCAGAGTGGGAGAAAATTAATTAAGTTTTGTTCGATGATAGGACAGACTCTAAAAACCAATTAGTTTATTTTCGCCTGAAGTTTTTGCAGAGGAGATTCTATTTCATAGAGAACCAAATGATAGTTTTTCTTGACCTTGTTTCTGTAAGGCTGCAGGACAGTAAATATGACAAAGACATAGAAATTTTCCATATAAATAATAGAATCATTTCTCTTGGGTCTTCTATAAATTGACTCAACGAAGGTCAAGGACACGTATCTCATTAAACTTACAATTATTTACTCGAAATATATCCGGTATCGTGTTATGATCTCACTAGTTACTGCACGAAAATAAATAATCTATGAATATTTTACCTGGAATTTCATAACTTTTAATAGCTTCATAGAGTATTTTTAATTGTTTAAGATGATACAAAATTTGATTATGTTTATTTGATGCTAAATATTGATATAATTCTTTATTTGTTTGTATTTTTTCATTGATTTTCTCAAAGAACTTGATATGGTATGTTTTAAATAATGAATTATGTTGATTATTATTAATTGTCGAATATAAATAATCGTACATTAAACTTAATAATCTATCGATTAAATAGATTAAATCATGTAAAGAAGTAAATGTTAACATATTCTGTTTTGTACATGTATTTAATACTGATAAATTAATTTGTACTAAACGTATGTAAATATCGATAATAGATTGAAAATCATTTTCGTAGATCTGATCATAAATATAAGGTTTTAACCGATAAATTAAATCGAATAGTGAATGAAATAAAGTACGTTGTTTTGAATTTCGCCGATTTACTTCTTCATAGGTTAATGTTGATAGTCGTGATTGTAAATCCAATTTCAGAACATTCAAATGTCTGAGAAACAAAATCGGGTATTTCGAAACATATTGCTTCAATAAAAGATTGATTTCATAGAAATTTTCAATGCTTATTAAATCATAACTATTTAATCGTATTAATAAATCATGAATAATATAATCATAGTTCGTATTAATAAAATTAATTTTCTTATATTGTTGTTTAATTTCTGAAAATAAATTCGGTAAGATTAAATAGAAATTTTCATTGAATAAATCTGATTGGTTTATATAAATAATAAAATAGAATGATGTTAGAATATTTTTTATCCATAATATTGTATCAGAATCAATGAAAATTTTTTGTAAACAATACTGAAATAATGATTTTTTATCTGAATTTTTTATTAAATAATATATTATTGTTTCATAACGTTTTTGATATTGTTCATAGAGGTTTTCCTGAGATAAATATCGACGATAACCTTCATCGAGTATGCAAATTATTAATGTATATATATGTTGTTCATTTAAATCAATTAATAATTCATCATGACAACGATCAAGCATTTTAAATTCTCTACCAGACCATAAAGGTGATAGTTTTATAAATGCTTCTAACATATCAAGTATTAATGTGCTATCACGATGGTTTAATAGCGACGAATGAGATTGTTTTAAAGGATGCGTTGGTAATAAACGATTGTGTTCGAAATTCAAATGGCCTACTGATAAACGTGGCTTTGAATTCGACGAATTTAATGTTAGAAGATCATAAATACAATTGAGAATTGTTGACCAATCACAAGAATGAAGAAATTTCTTCAATAATAAACGTTGAGATATTGAGGAATCTGTTCGTTGGAAAAACAATAGATGATTGGCATAGATAGATGTATTTGATGATCTAAAGAAATAATTTTATCAATAGTATTTGATTAGTTGTTTTTTTTTCTACTACAAATCAACATGCTTGTTATAGTAACTGCTAAATCGATATTTTCTTCCATGGAGTATTTAAACCCAAATGAGTCGTAAATACTTTTATGTTAACGCTTAAATGAATGCTATAGTTGTCTTGAGGAAAACTAATGTTTTGAATTTTATATTAAGATTTTGCATAGAGACAGACCTCAAGAAAAATATTAGCCTCTGAGAATCTCACTGCTATTTCAATTCTAAGGCATAACTAGATTTAAAGTACGTGTCGTGGCTTAGAAACTTTTCCCTTGTTTGTATAGCTAATTCATCCTAGCCCTAGAGTTCAAATAATGGTAGCAACATTCAAGGAGATCCTACTTTAAAAACTCATATATATATATATATATTAATAGTGCATATCGTTGATAATTTTCCGAATTTTTTTCTTAATAAAATTTAGAACGACATAAAACAACGATTTTCAAAATTTACGTAATCTACTATCAGCAAAATAATCTTTATCTTTCTTTTCTGTGAATACCAGTTTTAAAATGATTACCTTGGCGATTTGTAATCTATTCTTTCTAATTGATCTAGAATCATTCCGATAGTTGGCTCCGATAATTTGTATTCCGCTTCAACAAGTACATTTATTAATAAATGTTTACATTCATCTTCATGTTCATTATTTGATTTAAAATATTTATAAAATTGCTGTTCAATTCTCCAATCGTTTAATGAATTAGAACTAATGAATATATTTAACATATGATCAATAGTTAGATTCTGTTTAATTTGTTCATCTGGCAATAAATTTACATTGGATTTCGTTGTTAATTTTAATTCTTCTAACTGATTGGTCACACGTTTCAATTGTTTTATTTTCATTAGAACTAAACTTTGATTAGAATTACAATCGGACTCTAATAAATTGAGCAGTTTAACAAAATCATTATTTAACAATTTACTCTTCATTAGAATGCTTAATAGAGCAAATGAACAGTTGAATTGTTGATTAAGATTATTTATAAATTCATGTTTATACGTTGAATAACAACATTTTAACATCGTTTGACATAATTGAAAACAATAGTCCTCGGACATATTTGTTAACCATTGTAATTGGACGAGTAATTGACGACGTTTTATTTGAGAAGTTTTCTTATCGATTAAATATTTAAGTAATTCTTCACATTCATCTAAATTTTTCCATGGTATATTAAACTCTGTATCCGATGTATCCATTTGATTGTCATTTGAAATCTCATCAGACGATTTTTTATTACATAAATCATTTATACGAATATCAAATGAATGAATTTGTTCAACTATTGACGAAGACATACGTGAACTCGTTGGAATTAAACGAACGCTTTTATCGGATGATTTTTCTTGAGTGGCACTGAAGAAAATTTATATTTAGTTTAATAGAAGAATTTAAGGAAAAGATCTATGCTAAAAGACTTCCCTGAGTACAACTAACAATGGTTTCAGGGTTGCCAAGCGTCCTGATTTAGCCAGGAGAATCCTGGTTTTTAGGCTTTTCTCCTGGTTAAAAAGTCTGCTGGTACCAGGAGCTGTTTTTTAAGGTTTTCTCCTGGTTTTTGCAATTCTGTTTCATTTTGGAGGTTAATGACATTTTGAATCACTAACGTAAGACAAATCAAGAAAAGAGAAAAACACAAAAGAGAAGCATCACACTATGTGATGAATGAAGTGACTAATAAAAAAGTTTGTTTTCATTGATATATCTAAACTAAGATTATTACTTTTGTAGAATAATTCAATGGTAAGAACTTATATGCTATAGATAAAAAAAGACTTCTTTCGACATTTATCGAATTTTTTATACGGAAATAGATAAAAATCGGTGAAGCATCAAATTCATTACAGGGAAATCTTGTATCACAGCTTTTACTACCTCTGAAAAGTCCTGATTCTGTTTCACTGAAACAAAATTCAAACGACTGTGAAATGATTAGTAATATAGAGTACATCTGACTATCTTAGTTTTTTCTTACGCAACATTTAGACAACAATGTGCCCGTCAATAGCTCAGCAGCAGAAAATATCAATCAGTTTCGTGAACCAAAGTTCTCCTTTTCTTCGAATAAAGGCTGCCAAATAGCTTCATGATTTCGATAAATATCTTCTGTTTCTTCTCCTGATTTAAAAAAAAATCTCCTGGTCAACTCCTGGTTTTTTCGGCAGAAACTCCTGGTTTTAGAAATTTGAGTTTGGCAACCCTGAATGGTTTCTACCTTGACCTAGTGAGAGGAGATAATTTTCACCGGGCTACGACTTTCATGCTGCTATTGATTGAACTAACAGTATTATACGACTGTAAAAGGACTTCTACTTACCTATGTGATTTTTTCTTTTTTTCTGATAGTTTTTTTAATTTTTCACCAAGTTTAATAGCTTCAGGTAATTGTTCAATAATCCATCGATTTATTAAAGGAAGTATAAATGAAGATTGTTTAATATAAGTATGAATCTGTTTGGATGATAAATCGATTAATTGATTTAGACGTTGACATAAACAATTGACATTTTCATGTGATGTTACAGATATTTTAAACATTTTCAAACATGTTGATAATGATGCTTGATCAATACATCGTTTAACTAATGAAAAATTATTTGATTTAAAGATAAAATATTGTAAATCATCCGAAAGAAATAATGATTGTTCATTTTCATTATTGATCGGAACAATACGATAAATCGGTTTTGTTGAAGATGCGACAAAAACCTTTTCAGCCGAATTCGTATGTGATCTACGTCGTTTACGTGTATGTTCTGGTGGATCAATATCTTCTATGGCGAATTGTTTAAAATGGTCATCATCACTGTCGTCAACAGATTGGTTCTGAAAGAATAAAAACTAATTCATAGGAAAAAAGAAAACAAAATGCAGTGATCGAATTAATTTTTTTTTATCAGTGAAATTATCAAAAAAAAAAGTTTTTAATTAACCGAAGGCTACTCCAATACTCTCGGATCAATCTGAGGTCTAAAAATAGAATGAAGCTTTACCTCGTCTTGCGATTGTTTTACAGGTACCGGTGGATTGAATTGTTTAATTGTTGTAAAGCAAGGTGTTGATTTTATATTAAGAAAAAATTGTTGAAGTAAACTTGCTGAATCAGCTAATGCTTTCAATTTTGAATTATTAAAATCGAAATAAGCTAAAAAGATTAACAATAATTCAATGAGTACGGAATCAATTTGTATGTAGTGCTTATTCATATTTGTTGACCATTTATAATCATCTTTTAAATTCACATGATTTTCCAATTGTTTAATAATATTTATTTGTTCCGAATTTAAACCTGGTAACATTAGATATGTTTGAGTGTTGGTTGAGAATTTTTCATCATAATTCTCATCGCTGTTAATATCAATTGGATGTTTTAATGAATATTCAATTTTTTTCATTAACATAATAATAATGAAATGAAAAAAATTTTCAATTAATTTCGAATTTTTCTCTTGCTTATCGTATTGAATCAGTAAATAAAGTATTGAATGTCGTCGATTTAATGCTCGTGCTAAATTTGATAGTAATGATATATCATTATTTGAATCAATATGGCAATTATCAATAATATACATAATGGAACAATGTAATATATATATATTAGTTTCAAAATGACACGTTTCCGATAGAGTTTGTTTTACTAACAGTTGAGTTTGATCTAGAGATTTGAATTGCGTTATTGTTGATAAGATTAATTCAATGTATGTTTCAGGTAATTGATCGAATTTCGATAGAAGATTTTCAATATTTTGAATTTGATCGTTGTCGTTGAGAATTATATATAAACAAAGCCAAGCATTTGTACGCACTGTTGATATATTAGAATTAAGACAATTGAAAAAATAATTGAGAATACATGTCATATCATCGATTTGAGGAGAATTTAAAGTTGATTTCTAAAAGAAATTAAAAGACACATTTATTTTATCAAATATATGAGAAGAACAGTCCTAGGAAAATCTGATTGGTCACATCGAAGTTTGTGTAGCATGCGACGGGACTATGCTATTTTTTTTTCTAGGCTTCTGAATGACTCACTTTCGTAGAAGAAAATTCGGACAAACTATTGACTGTATCGGTGTGCTCGTTTCTTTTATGATAAGATTTAGTAAGGAGTACAATTGGATGTTTAATTCTTAGTTTTGATTCAAATGAAATGTATCATTTCGAAGACATTCCTTGTAAAGTCATATTAACTGCTAAATATCTTACCTGTGTATTTGACAAAATTTGTTGTTTAACTGCTTGAATAATAGATTTAAATCTTATTAGAATAGTTTCAAGTGCATGTAGAGTTTTTTTCGATGGTGGATTTAGAATAGACTTAGCATTATAAATCATAATCATATGTTGAAAATAATCACATAGACAAATAATTGGAAAAACATTTAAACAATCAATATTCGAATCAATTAAACTCGTTAACCATGATGTTTGTGAATCGAAAGCATTCTTGCCTTGTTGTTCTTTTCTATTTAATACATTTAAAATGAAATCTGGCGAACGACAACGACATAACATCGACGATAACTTATATAAATTATTAAAACCTTGTATAAGATTATAAAAATTCTTTTCATTTTTCTCGTGTGTTGCAGGTCGTTTGATTTGTTGTAAATCCAATAGGATAATCTTACCTAATAATTGACTATTCGTTTCATCGATGATTTTCGGTGATGCTAAATATTTTTCTAATTCTAATATTGAATCTTTTTCTTCACGCAATTGTAAACGTTCATTTGCATAGAATTTCTCGAGAAAATCTTTTGTTTCAATCATTGATTTTGGTGGATATGTATAATCGCCTGTTAATAGCATTTCCATAAATAGGCGTATTTGAGGTACTGATGTCCATATAAAACGGCCGAACATTTGCGGGTCATGCGATGCTAATAGTAAACATATTAAACATGATTTCCAAAAGATTTCTGTTATAAATAAATTCTTTGGTATTTGATATGTTGACGGAAATTGTATTTGAATAGGAATATGATAGCGAGTTAGATCGAAAAATTTCTTAAGAAATATTTCAGAACGATTTTCAGGTAAACGAAGATATAGGGATGCATAATCATTCGGCATTTTTTGTTCAACATTTAATGTACGTCGGACAATGAGATCAATTAAATCAACTATAATCGATGGATTTATACGGAATTGTGGTGTTAAACCGATTTGTATAAGTAAATAGAGAGTTTCACCAAGTAATGGAATTTCAGATGATAAACGAAATAGATCATTACGTAAACCAAGAGGTTCTTCTGGTGGCCAATTTTCAATACGTAAATATGAATTGACTTGCGCTGTGAATAATATACTATATAAACATGTGACGTAATTTATTGGATTTATTGATGATGTTGAATCGAATAAACGTGGCAATGTATAGAGAAAAAATAAACATGAACTACATTGAATAAATGATATACGTTGAATAAATAACAGCCATTGCTCATTATTTATTGGTGCGATTAAACGTGTTGTTGGAGCGTTGGGATTTATTGTATTATTTGTTGAATTAAATGCTTGAGCTGATGCGAGAATTATCATGGGAATTATATCACATATAGCATAGAGAAATCGTTCACGTGTTGACATATCACATTCTAATAGACGTTTCAATAAACGATTTGATGATATTTCGTTACTTGGAGGATCCTAAACGACAAAAGATATATATATATATATATTTTAATGGTTCCTGATTTTTCTTTTTTCGATATAGGTTTTTTTTTTCTTCTTCTATGAAGCAACCATTTCATCTCAGCCTGATAAACTATTGAAAATAAAATCTAAATAATAACCCACAAAAACGCCATATGAGAAAACTATAAATTTTATTATAGTCTTTTCTCTACGATTTCAATATATTCTCACGATGTTAGCTTTGAATATTTAAATAAATTGTATGAACAAATCATAACTAAATTCCTCTTACTTGTTGTTGAACCATAGTCCAAAATTGTTGCTGTAAATTATTAGAATAATGCATATCAATTAAATACATGCAAAATCTCATTGAATCGAACTCATTTTTTGCATATCGCATAAAATCACGAATGAATGGTCGAATAAGTTTTAATAAACTATCGTAATCTTTCGATGTCGTTGTTACATTCGTTAAAAGAAGAATATTCTGTATTGAATTTGCTAACGATTGGCAAGTATGTTCAGGCTGTGATTGACAACACGCATGAAGCAACGATAGATTGTTTGGATTTTTTGTTGTTTGCGATAGTACTGCTAACGATATGGAAATTTGTTGTAATTCATTGTGCACAATAAAACGTACAATTATATCAACTAGGTTAGCATCAATTTTAACCATTTCACGTATACATAATATGTACATTTTACTAGTTGCATTTGATGCACGTACTTTAAAACGTAAATTAACTAATTGTTCAATAGCGCGTTCATCTATGTAAGATAAATCATTATTAATCGAATGTCCATTGGTCAATTGATGATGATGATGATTGTTCATTGTTGTTGGTTTAGTTAGATTTTCGCAAAGTGTTACCATTAATTTTTCAGCCGTACGATTTAATTTTGGATTTTGTAACCATATATCAAGTCGAGACAATATATGTAAACGTATATCAGATAGGCCACATAATTGTTCAAGTAAATAGAGAAGTTTGTCGGTTTCATGCGGCTGACTTGTACCAGCTGGTGTTGTTATTGATGCATTTGTATTTAAATTTGTTGAGTTTCCAATAGTAGATTTTATTTTAGCATTTGTAGTTAATAAACTTTGTAATAAATTTTGAATTTGTTGAGAACGTTTTTCATAACGTGAAAGAATTAATTGAATATCTGTATTATTATTATTATTATTGTTGTTAAGAATTGAATCATCCATTGTTTGCATTGATGATTCCGATTCGGTAGCTGGTAGTGCTAATGATTCGTTGTTATTATTGCTATCATTACTAGTTTCATCGTTGAGTGTTGATGATATTTGTGCTGTTATTGTTGTACTAGTAGAAATAGGAAGAGCTGGATAGAGTTTAAATCCATCTAGTTTCCATGAACATGGACGAGTATTAAAAGCAGTTTGAATATTTGAAACAAAGAGTCGACAATCAGGATTTTTTATCCAATTTTGTTCACCTAACGCATCTTCAACATAGGCTTCAATGAATTCATCGGGCCAATGAGTTTGATCCTAGAGCGAAAAAATAACAGAGAGTAATCAGAAAGACAACATTGGTTTCTACAAATCTTTACATTCTTATAACTAGGGCACACAGGATTATGATACTAAGACTTTTAGAAAGTATATCGTTGGGACTTGAAGATAAAATTATTTAGTGTTTTTGACCAGCCTGGACGAAACATTTTCTAAGTTAACATAAATCCCAAAAGAAAGGATATGAGTCCCAGGAAGTATAATAATTATATAATATAGTTTTCACTTCCTTCGTGACAAACTTATTTTTGCAGAATATTCTCAACGAAAAAGACTAATTCATATGTTTTAGCAGATGCACGATAGCAATTTATTGGAGCGTTTGAGAAGGAAATGATGAACACGTCATTATTTTCAGTTCATTAATCTTAATAGTAAACACAGATTCGCTTTAAATGAACTTCTTTAAAGGTAAGAAAAAAAAACTCTTTTGGTTTGCATTCAATAAAAGACTAGCTCATTGACTTGGAAAATTTACATAAGAGAAAGTGAAGAAAATTCTCCGTTCTTACTTTAAAAGCAATCCAAAATATTTGACAAACAAGTGTATATGGTGTTGTTGTCAATCCTAAATTATTTCCATTATTAATCGTGGGAAAAGTTTTCATTATTTTTGTTAATGCTGATCCTTTAAGTAAAGTGCACATGGCTTTTAATATAGATGGCAATCGAAAAATTTCTCCATGCAATGATGCGGTCCATGCAAGAAATGTTAGCACCGTATAATCAACTACTTGTTGTGGCGCACGTTTCGATGCTGCGATGAAATAATTTATTGCATTGATTATTAATTGTTCTAAACGTTTTTCATCATTCCCATGCGTTTTAATATCTGAACGAAATTGTTCAGCATCAAATGTTATTATTGGTGTCTGGATTGATGTATCGAATGTACCTAGAATAACAATGGAATTCGAATTAGTTTCGACATCATCTGTAAGCGACATATGCAAAGTGTAATGTTGACGAATATTACCGGAATTTTGTACAACTGTTGTCGGTACAGATGTTGAACCAGAAGGAATTGTACTTGCCACTCGTCCTAATGGTGTTAAAACTTGATCGACATTTGGAGTTGCTTGTCGTAGACGATTTCGATTTAATCCTTCGCGGCTAGTCATGATTAGAACAAGATTGAAGATTGATTAAAAATTTATTATAGAATGATTTTCATTGATGAATTCAGTCATTTTTGTCAATAGAAGTCATCTAAAATAAGTTAGATCTATGCGTATGGGTCGAAAACGTTTTGCTAAATGTAAAAACAAAGTGGAAGAACTAAACAATTACGCCATGTCAATTTTCTTTTCAAAGCTTTATCTGATACGTTAATTTGAATCAACTTGAAAGAGAACAAAACTATAAGTTGCTTGTAAACATATCGATAGAGGTCATTAATCGTCGACATATGAATAGCTCATCTATTGTCTTAGAAGAAATATTTATACACAGACGATTGAGACATGAGTTGAAATTAAAATTCGTCTAAACATTTGGCTCCACGTTTCGTATCAACCTAATAAAGATAAATATACGTTTACTTATAATCGGAAGATATTCCTGTCTCTACTAATTTGATCTGAATGGATTCGCATTGATTCTGCAATAGAATGCATCATCATCAACTGCTCGTCAAATTCAGCGTATCCTAGAAATGGCGATTATTGCTTAGATGACGGAGTTTACAGGTCTTTCGAGACAAAAAGTCGATTTCAGATTCACACAATGCAAAATATTTGAAAATACATAAAAGAAATGTTTAAGAACATCAAGTATACTTTCGCATTATGAACAACGGTGATTGTCAAAAAACAAAATTGGATTGCAACGCATTTAGTGACGTTTTCTAAAGATTTATTCAATTTACTCTTTCTTTAGACTAATACATTGGATGGAACTCTTAAAGTCTCCTGTTTAAATCACGACTCCACCGGGACTTTATTTGTCAGAGTCTTTTATGAAGTACTTGAAGAAAAGGTTGCGTAATGCGCTACACGACTAACGACATACTAGTAATTGAGATATCTGACAGAGTACCTTCGACATTATATCGACACACATTAAGTAACAGCTGATTTATATGATAGGGAGACGATGTATAGCGAGTAATGGATATTTGATTCATTTGAAACAGAAGTACTGAAAATTTCAAACGATAAAATCGCCCTTTCATAGCCAACAGAATAACAGATGTTCATCAGGATATCTATCAGAATACAAGTTTTAAATTTCGCAGATTTTTATCAAGGTTACTTCGACTTCGTGCCAAGCATATTTATGTAGGACGATATCACTGAATAGAAACTGATAAAGAAAATAGATTCTATTGTTGATAATTGCAATGACTCTCGCAAAGTATAAATGACGTAATTTAAAATCTTCGAAAATCTATCATTTAATATCGAGAATTTTTTCAAATAATTATTAGAAAAAAATCTAAAAATTAAGTTTATTAACTGAAAAGACTTGTTTCACGAAATTGAAAGATTTTTTTACAGTAAAATGAATTAGAAATATTTTTATTGGTAGTAGGTAATAAAATAACATAAATAAAGATAGTTTGATATAGGAGAAATAAAATTAGTCTTCATCATTGTTTCGCATTCATAAGTTCTGCTTTCAGTCCCACATGTGACATTAAACGAGATTCTAATGCCATTCGCATAGCCTAAAATAAGAATAAAATCACCGGTTCTTCTAAGAAAACCTCACTTACATAGCCAAGTGCTGATGTATCCTTCATAAATTTACGCGGATGAATAAGATTATATTTTCCAGCTTTGAATTCAAATTTTGAAAATTTTTCAAGCGTATGCCAAGAATGCAAATGTAAACGATTATTTTTTTCCATATCATATTGATCTCTATCAGTGGTCGATTGATCTAATAACGTATAAGCTAGACCTAGGTCAATATTTTCCGATAATTTTAAATGATTTATTGCTAATTCACAGCTATATAACAGAAGTACACCATAATACCAATCAGGCCAAAGCTATTCAAAGATAATATTTTCTATATTTCAAATAGTAAAAAGCTGCAATTCACATACAAGAATACCCAGTTTTCGTTGTCGTTCTGGTTCAGTAAATTCATTTTTTGACAGATGTACCATAGCTTTTAAACTAAAATTAGCAATACGTTGAGCTAACCGCGGTGGCCCATACCTATTAGGAAAATAAGAGACTTTTAATTGTGAATAAATACGTTTATTAAACATTAACACAAATGTGAGATTAAAAATGAATCCTCTCAACGTCCGTCTGTTTTTTAGTTTTCTCTTTTCAGCATTTATGAAATTCGTATGCTATTGTATCTTCAAATTTTGTTGACATTCATAAATAAACGAATTTTCTAGTTCTCAATGCTAAACATAAATGTATGAGTGTCGTGAGTTAAGACAATATGAACTTGTAAACCGTTTATCTCTTTATTTTTCACTGGATGACGCAAATGAATTACAAAGTAATTCAAAATAAATGACTTATGAAATAATTCTCTGTCAAATATTTTCTATTAATGTTGGTGTCAGGGTCTACCAGAGTGTGGATGTGTGGAAAGAGGTTAAGAGCGGCGGCACACACACGTGCATCATGCACGATAGTGTGGGTGTCCCGAAGGGTATACACAGCGAGAACACACATCATAGTTCAAATATTTTTAGGACCTTCGTAGACCCTGGTAGACCCTGACACCAACATTAATCGAACATATTTGATAGAGAATTAGTATATAATTCAGTTATTTTGAATTACTTTGCAAGTCATTTGCGTCATGAAGTCTTATTTTTGCACCAGGATCAACTTTTCTCTAAAGTCTAGTAAATTAATTACCAAGTTGAACCAATATTAGTGATATTTGCATACAACCAATTCATATTTGCTGCAATACGTCTTAAACGTGCCGTATTAAATGGCGTTGAATAACCCCCGCGACCAACAAGTAGTGTACCATTGAATGGAACAAAGCGACCAAAATATCGTGTTAGAAAAACATCGATATCTGTGCGTAGAATATAATCATACATAGCAAATGATATGTAACATTCGGCAATAATATTAATTGAATCTACATATTCATATGTTTGAAGATATGTCTTTAGTAATATTGAACGTTCAAGATCAAATTGTTGAAAGAGATGATCGTCCGTATCTATTGTATCACTTACATTACGTAAATGTACACGTTTATAAGGAAAAACACGGCATTGAGGTCGTTCTTTTCGGTCAATTCGAATACGATTAAAAATACACCCAAGTTGTTGAAGATTCGAAGTAAAAACTCCTGTATAAATAACTAAGTCTGTTCTCCACGATGGTGGTTCATCTTTCATCATTTCAATCCATGAACGAAACAGCCAGAATAGTTCAGATAAGAAACTATTTTCTTGATCATGTGGATAAAAAATAATAATACCTCGTATTAAAGACAATGTAAATGGTTGATGAATAAGGGGAACATATTCTTTATTAATAGTATGAATCAGCTCTGGAATACCCTCTTCTAACGGTGAAAATCGGACTATTTCTGTATGTGCTCGTCGGTGAAATACTGTTATTGTAATTAGTATCAATAATAGAATAGGAATTACACAGAGAAGACGAAATTTAGAATATCTTCTAAGAATCGGTAAATACATCCACGTGGCGATTTTTTTCTCAATGATGTGTTTTGAAATGCAACTCGTAATAATAATAACTTGTTATCGATCTAATAGATCATTTCGTTTTAGTAATGATACTGTGCATCTGTGACCATAAATGATAATGGCGAAAGACACAGCATGCACAATACAGTGCATGATAATCAAAAAATCTGGCAAGTAGATGAACAAGATAAAGAAACAGAAATGTTTGGTTTTTAGATGATTGTTCACAGTTTTCATCTCAATTGGTAAGATTGCGTAATTCATTGTTAGATGAAAAGAAAAGCAATATGATTTTCTCTTATAAATACATTAAAACTATTTATTCTCTATACTATTTTTGATGTTTTTTTTAGAAGATTTACTTTATAGTAAACCAATCATCCGCAAGTTTTGTTAGATGAATTTCACGATGAGAAAAATATATGCAATCTTCTAATTCTCGTTTTAACTATATATGTAGCGCACAGAATTTCGTCAATATTATATATGATAGCAGACAAAAGAGAATCACAGGAAAAGTGAAGATCCATTTATTTCAATAGTGATATATCATATGTTCTACGTGGCAAAGTGCACAACAGACAATGCCGAATCATCAGCGACATCTATGGTTTTGATTTTAAGAAATAAAGGAAACATGTTTGCTAATACGTAGATTGTCTCAAAGGTTTTTACTGTCTACAAATTATATATTCGTTGGCGCCCAAAGATAATTTATAGTACCACAGTTGTAATTTTTGACAAATTCTTATTTTCGAACGCTTCTGTAGTATTACTTTCAACATATTCATAAAAACCTTACTCGGCTTTTAAACTCATAATAATTTTCTTTACGAATGCTAACAAAACCAACAGATCAAATATTTAGATTGTTTAATCCATCATTTTAGTAAATGAGTTTTGTATTTTGCTATTTCATTTACGATTTTAACATAAACGCTCTCACCGTTCTACATAAAATCACACTTTATTTAAAAAAAAATCTTCTCTAAGGAATAGACTAAAACATTTCACCGGACCATATAAAATCAATCAATCACAACAAATATAATGCAGTAGAAAAACATTTCCATCGATAAAATTATTTCGTTTTGTTAGCACCAATATTTTTCAATCGTTGCGCTAGTTCATCAAGCGTCATTAGCCTAGATTCCAATGCCATTCTCATAGCCTAAAAATTGATTGATTTCGATGAGTACGCATTAGAATTTATGTATTTTTTAAAATTAAACTTACATAAGCCTGAGCAGACGTATTGTGAATTAGCGTACGTGGATGTATATTATTATATTTTCCTGCTTTGAATTCAAATTTTGAAAATACTTTATCTGTGTGCCAACAGTGTAAATGTAAACGATTATTTTTTTCTATATTATTTGGATCTGGATCTGTTGTCGATTGATCTAACAGTTGATTGGCTGTTTTTATATCAAGCTTTTCAGAGACTAATAAATGATTTACGGCTAAGTGTGTACCATACATACTGAGTACACCATAGTGCCAATCAGGCCATAATAAAACTCCTAATTTTTGATCTCGCTCAACCTGAGAGAACTCATTATCCGACAAATGAAGCATTGCATCTAATGTTAAATCTGCTATACGTTGAGCAACATATGGAGATCCATACCTGGAAGAAAAACGAGATTTTTTAAAAGAATTTGTATCTGACTTTTCATTGCTATGCATTGAACTTCACATACAGATATTATCGCTCAAAAGAAAACACTACCGCGAACTTTGCATACTATGCCGAAAGCAAAGTCATACATTATTTGAAAAGTTGTTTTCTGAATACATCAAAGTTTATTACTACCGATGTTCTAGATACGTAAGTCTACTTGTGATTTTATTCACCTCGTCTTGTCCACCTTCGACAAAGTAAATTTTCATCAAACGTGTAAAAGCTCATGTGATATCTCATTGTTCTGCTACGGTTTTTGAATTCTATCCAGAAGATGTGTTTATCGAGAAAAAGAACAATAACTACTAATAGCTATCAATTATCTAATCACAATAAGAAAATCTCTGGGAATGTCGATAAATAGATTTAATTGTATCAACTTACCATGTTGATCCAATATTAGTCATATTAGCATGTTGCCAATTTATATCTCGCGCAATACGTCCTAGACGACGTGTATTAAACGATGTGGAATAACCACCGAGACCAACCAATAGTGCTGCATTTGTAACAGGTATAAATTTAGCAAATCGTTTAGTTATAAAAACATCAATATCAGTTTTAAGTATAAAGTTATAATATTTAAATGTTGGATAGGATTCTGCTATGATATTAACAGAATCAATATAATCATATTTTTTTACATTTTTATACAATAAAATTGAACGTTGAACATTAATATTAAATAAATCTTTGCAATCGGCATTAGTGAATAATCTTTGTTTTTCAGTTCGGGCATCTATTTCACGAGCTGATAGACGAAGATAAAGAAACACTCGGCATTGTGGTTGTTCAGTACTATTTGAACGTATTTCATTCAGCACACAGCCAAGTTGTTGAATTGATGGACTATAATTTCCCGTATATATAATTAAATCTGTTCGCCAATTTTTCGATTCATCTTTCATCATTTCAATCCATGAACGATATAACCATCGAATTTCAGGCAAATAATGTTTTTCTTGATTCGATGGATAAAATATTAAAATGGCTCGTTGAATAAATGCAGAGCCTAGATTTGGTGATTGTGGTCGAAGATACAAGGTTGACTGAATGTAAAAATGAACATATAACTGTACGGCTTGAAACTTAAATTTTATTTATTACCTGTTTTGAACTTTCAACAGAATTACTAATGGATGAAAGTACCACATAACTGCATAGTAAAATAATGAGAACCAGAAAAAATACAATGAATTTCAGATTTTTATGTGATAGAGTATTTAACGGCATGGATTCATCGGATACCTATAATCAGAAAAAAATAATATTCTCGAAATTCAATTAATCGCTAGAAAATTTAACTAGAGATAATACGACTACCCTAATATACAGTAATACTTAACAGTATAATTTTTATGAAGTCCTTTACATTGTCTTCTATTGATGATAGTTCATATGTTCAGTCATACTTCATTCGAGAGGATGCAAACATATTTTCTTAGTTCCCATTTCTGACTTGAGAGCAGATATCATTATTTTGAAGAAAAACAGTTGTATTTTTTCGACTACATGAGAAAAGTCATGGACTGACTGAGATGTTGTGGTTAATAAAATCTATGCTATTTGATTAACGACAAAACAGCTTAAGAATCAAATGTTCGGTTACGATTATCGATTTCTCGGATTTCACTTTTAAAAATGGGGCTCTCCTTTTGTTGCCGGCTGATCGAAAGACTTCGAAAACTTAACAACATGTATATTTCTATCGTGTAACACTGAGAAAAAAAGCATTCTTGTGCCTATTCTAGTTGTAATAATCCCAAAGTCTGAGTCACAAAAATAAGATTAAAAAAATACCTATTCTCGGATCTGGTGTAGGGAAAAAGAAAAATTTGACTGTAATTTCGAGCTGACTACAACTGGATACACTTGTACACACTCATGAGTTATTATTGGTAGGAAAAAAAGTTAAAAACTTCCCTATTCTTATATTCGTGTTCCGTGCTTGTATACAATAAGACGCAGAAGAAAGATTTGTTCTTATCGTTTGCTCTGTATGTCAATAAAATAATCTATACCGTACAGAATATTTTACATATTTACATAGTACGTTTTAATATTCTTCTTATCATTAGTTTCTTCTTTGATAGAAACGAAGACAAGACTTAAAACAAAAGAGAGAGAAAAGGAAGTATTCAAATGGCAACAGCAAGACAGCAATGCTCATATTTAGACAGGATGATACAGGTTTTATCCTAATTTATGTTGCAATGCTAATCTCTCAAGTTCATAGATATTAGTAGAATTATTAATATAAAAGAGTCATTTTTAGAGATATTAACAGAACAATTGACGAAAAATTAGAACGATTTAAGTGAAATCATAGGTTTCTGCGATTGATAAACATCTTTCGACAGAATCTATTTTATAGAATTAGCTGTTGTTTGGTGTTAAAAATTTTTATACTAGTCGAATAAATTAGATATGATTTAATAAGAAATATGAATAAGATTTTTGTTTCCGACTCGATTTACATAATACAAATGTATCAAAAAGTCTAGTATTTTAGACACTCATTGAATATAAATAAAATTTTGAAAGGTTTTGATTAAGATTTGCTGTAAAAAAANAAAAAAATAAATTTTAATCTAATCATAGAATAAACTGAAATTCTGAAAAGAAAAAAGAATTGTCTCATACAACTAGAAAAATCCAATCTTAGTCGACTATTATGATTTTTATTACTAAACGAGAATAGCTATTCGAATAGAATAACAATAGAAACGAATTCATAATAAGAGAATGGATATCAAAAATATTTCCCCAGCACTGATTTTCTTCATAGAAGATGTACATGAGTGAACCACTAGAATGAGTCTGTTATAAATACAAAACTAGTTAATAAGAGTATGGTTTTTTTTCTCTAAGTGGTTGATTATCAAAAAGAGAATACTTCGATTGACTACTAGAGAATTTCTTATGTTATAACAAAATACAAGATAGAATAATTAATTCTGTTTTACAAGCAGATTCATGATGCATAAAAATAATTAAAGAACAACAAATTAGTTCTTACTCGAGAAAAGATGATGATATATATAATCTGTTGAGTAGTTCTCTTTTCTGGGAAACTCAGATAATACGGCAATGGATCGTCTGCCATTCTTTATTAAACTTGTTTCTACAACGAGTTATCTGTCAGTATGGCACTATCCCAATCAACATAATCCATTCATTTATGCAAATCTAATCATTAAATTAATTTGTAGTCCTATTACACCAATGTCCTACAGTTTTCGAGTAGATTTCGCTACAAAAATGATATTTACAGTGGAGTTTTGAGCAAAATTCAACTACTGTAAAATTATCTAATAAAATATTGTATTTTTTTGCACGATTATATTCATCGCTATTCATGTTACCAACGGCGAATAAGCTCAATTTTTTGAGGAAATTGATGATGCTCAGAAAAAGTGACAGTAAGCAAACCATTTTTGTCATTAATTAAGTAATCGAGTCAGTCCTATGGCCATGTTGGTCCTAAAGGGACACTTTAGTTCTCCCTATTGTATAACAACAAAAGAGAAAATCATGATGAAAAGGAAGAAAAAAAGGAAGAGGGCAGATAAATGAGCACCTAGATCTACTGGCATGCTGCTTAGCATTGTTTGTATTTCTCACTTATTATTTTTCTCCCATTCTTCACTCCTCTCCCTTGTTCCTTTCTTAGAGAACAGACATTTTCCTGTCTGCTACATTCTCAATAACGTGCATGTTTTACTAATCAAAATAAATATTTTTTACGATAGTATGCTAATAAATGAACAAGTATCCTACCACGAACTAAAGAAACTCATCAATATGCATGTAATATATAAATTAAATGTCCAAGGTTATCAATATAAACAAGCTGCATAGCTAATGAATGCCATCAGTCAAACTCTGTTCTCACACCAATTGTATGATTCGAAAGATCAAACGTTTTTATGTTATGATACTCTCTTTACTAATAATTTTACAACAACAGAGAAAATACTCGGAAAATACTCACCATTGAATAATAACTTCATAAAGTAGAACTGTTATCAGTACTTGTAAACAATAGTATTGCTTCATATATAGATAATAATGAATGGAGCTTTAACATGTTCTTTTAGTAGAGGAGAACGTGAAGAATCGTCGATATGAAGACGAGAAAAAGAAAGATTAGCCGTGCATTAATAAAAATGTAGCCAAGCTCAAATTCAAACAAGATCTACGAAGTAAAATAATAATACTAGATAAACACGTTGAAATAGAACAAGAAACAAAATGATCGATATTGATTGAGACTATAGATCTTGAGAGCGAACCATACTTTTCTACTGCGATGTGACATTATTTCCGCTAACATCGAGCAACAAAATAGAACAAAAAAAAAAGAATGTTTGACTTGCATATGAGTATACTTAGCTCACCAAATATACTGATGATGGAAATGAAAGAACAGAATGAAGATACAAACAATCATAACAACGAGAGATTCGCTTTATACTTGCTGTTTATGATGCATACAAAATGATTCTAATGGTGAAAATAGTATAAAGGCTTATACGACTATATATAGATATATAAACACAATAAATATCGCAGATCATTAGAGGAAAAAGGTCATCTACATGCAATCATTCTTTCTCGAAAGCTACTCGGAATATTGATCATTGTCGCAGAAAAATGCTCTCCAGTTAAAATATGCAGCTCAAATTATATTTTTCCCCCATAAAAGTCATGACATTATTGTACGCCAGTGGACTATAATTTATTAACAAGATTCATATGAAAAATAAAAAAATTGCCCAAGGACAATTATACAACGACGTATTTTTTAATAGAGTTACGCGTATTTAGTTTTTAAGATAAAATAAGATTTCTGTAATTACTCTAGTTATTCTTTCATGTAGTAGAGAAGTCATTCAGTATGTTCGAGAAAGAATAAACATGTTTTTACCAGTTCATGTAGCACTAATTACCAAGTAATTAACAATTCAATTATGAGACGCAGAGCAGTATAGAGAGAGATTCTGTTCTTTACAAAATCTTAGCGCGTTTCGAAATCTGTCAATTCATGCATTTTTTTCCTATTCTGCAGTCTTCCGCTTGATATATTTTATACGCCTCATGTTATCAAAACCAATGTAAATAAACCAAAGAGAATTATCAAACATAAACTTCGAGATACTACCTCAACTATCATCATTCTTGTATCGTCTCATCCGATGGCACAGGATTGGTGATAATTTCTTCTAGTTGAGGAATTAATGTATGATAAGAGCGAGAATGAAGTGTATTACTGCCGTAAAGATCATATCTTCAGTGTGAAAGTTTATTAGTTGAAGAAGAGTATTTGAGCTTTCAATATCCTACTGGAATTACCATCAGACACAATATGATGCACTTTATTTTACAATTTTAGTAGGATTCATTTTACTAATATGACATCTGTTCTTTCGAATCGAAAGCTCACATACTCTTCTTCAACGAATAAACTTTCACACTGAAGATATGATCTTTACGGTAGTAATACGCTTCATTCTCGCTCTAATTATACCCGCTGCCAGCATTCTCACATGATGTCTGATAATACACTAAGCATTTTGTTTATGATTTTGATAGGACTAAAATATGTCAAGCGGCAGAATTTAGGAATAGGAAAAGAAAATTTTACCAACCACTTTCTTTTCTTTTGATAGAAGAAGATTTATGTCAAATGAACTCAATTGATTTCGAAAAACATGAGAGTGAATAGGTCATGTCGAATGAACTTTTTCTAAGATATATGGGTGAATCCACGGATATCCAACAAGTTTTTTGGAAAAAGCTTTTTATCGACTTCTTTGATTCTAGTTAGCCGGGTCGGAATCAGAAAACAGCTTTGATCGAAAAAATTGCCGACTTTCACCTTAAGTGAGGGAGATCTGGAACATTTTCTAGGAACATCTAATGAGGGTCGTTCAAATTATTTCAAGATTTTGGGCTCATATTTTGACCATTATTAGAGGATCACTAGATTAGCATAACCTCAAAAGGATTCTTCTTTTGATTGAGATTTGAC
>OENM01000837.1:0-16931 GCA_900239745.1 Rotaria magnacalcarata
TCTTTTTTACTTTGTGGCAATATTGATGTGTGAACTTTTAATTTCAGAAACTATTTTACATCCAATACATATCTTGCGAGCGGCCGTCGGACGGCCGCGTGGCGGTGCGGACCGTCCGCACCCTTAATTTGAGAGGGTGCGGAGCGGCCGCCGTCCCCCTTGACGAGATTTCGGAGCGGTTTTAACCGCCGCCGCTATTGTAAATCTTACATCTAATTTTCCGCCGTCCGTCCCCCCAAAATCGGGTGCGGTGCACGTCTCTGACTGGTACCGACTGTCGAAAATTCAGACCTGATCCATCTCTGCGGCCCATGATAGCAATACCTAAGTTTCGTGTGTTTACGTATTATGCTTCAATATATGGGGCTGCCTATGTAAAACGAAATCGTGAATGAATAGTCCCCAGGGAGAACGCAACAAATTCATACCCAACACGTTCCAATTACGACACATTTTCATGATTGAGTTTCCACGATCATAACATGCAATACCTATGCCTGCCATATTTTAACCTAAAGTGTTGGATTGTTTCCTTAATATATCTTAGGATTATAACCTATATCGATCTGATTATACATGAAAAGAAGAATGATTTGTAAAATAATCGGATTTACACATATGTAATACAAAATAATGAAGATGATGAAGCCAATGTTTTTCACTGGGTAACTATCAAACAGATGAACATTCTAATTTAAAATAAATATCTCCGCATCTTGCGGTGGAATTGATTCTCAATTTGACAATGGCTTGCCGTGAGTGGCGCTCCGGAGGGGCTTCGGCGAACGACTAGCCGCTCACCTGCATTAAGACGTTGAAAGCGTTTTTCAAAGTCTTCAGTTTCTCGTAATATGTCAACTCTTATAGTAGCACGAAGAATTTATTCAAACTTAACTCCTAGAATTCTAGATTAGCGCATCTACGAACAGACTCAAACTGGATAAGTACTCGGGAACCTTGTCTCATTCTTCTCTAAATTATGAGGTATTTATCGCATATGTAGATGAAACTGGATTAAATTAGTCTCACAGCTGTTCGTTTCGGGTTTCTTGAAAATTCTCTTTGTTTACATCCAATAATTATAGAATGAGGCGAAGCGTTCAATCAATCATGCAGTGTTTAAAGGGATTACGTTCACCGCGTATGCAAGACAAAACTAGTGGGGGCGACCAGCCGCTCGGTTAAAAATCTGCTATGATTATAAGACTACAGGTCTTGCAGACTTATAGAATAGTGACACGTTGGCTCGATCAGAAAACTTGGAACAATTTCCGAAAATACGAGATATCTTGAAGTTCTTCCGAAGACAGGTCGTGAAATAATTGCTCAACTCGTGTGAAATATTTGAAATTTATAAGATGCACACAATGCAAAATTCGAGTAAAATGTTTTTTTCCTTTTTTAATACATCATTCGATAGAGTAGATGTCGGTGATCACGATTATCTGGTTTAAAACTTTTTTACATGCTGTCTTGGGTCTGAAAAACCAGAAAAACTTTCGGCTTCTGAAAAACCACTTTTTTCAGCGTTTTCCCGTAAAATGCGATTTTGAGACTCAAGACATAGTCTATTTAATTTGAAAAGGACATATTCTTGTTCAGCGTGAAATGCTGAATCAGAATATATCATCAATAACTTTCTAGGCACTAACCGTGGCCTGGTAGGGCCTCTACAGTGGAGTCTTCAGAAACCCTAAATACCCTTTCTTACAAACTTTTCACAGGTTTTACTTTTCATGCTAGAATCAATTTTTTATGGCAACCAACTCGCCAGATCATTCTACACAAAACTATACGAGTAGATTTCCGAAATGTTTTTTCTTGGTTGAGAAAATCGAACTTTACCAAAAACCTATGCTAAAACTAAAAACCCACTTTTCTGCTTTTCCTTGATTTTCGAGATATGAAACCCAAAAGATTGCCAAGTAGGTAATCAAGCTTAGAGAATTCAATGGACATTCTACTGTGAGCTTTATACGGTTCTCTAGGGGTTTTTGAGGGCACTTAGCAAGGTTTGTGGGTGATTTTTCACCAAATACTGGGGTTCATAAGATACTGAGTATTGCGGGAAGCTTACGAGCTCACCAATTTTGGTAATTTGTGCCGTTTCTTGTAGATTTTGACGTAACACTTTTAGTTCCAGTAAATAATATCTACCATGCCGCGAAAGACAACGCGTCAACAGCATTCGAAATCGATCTCCTATTCATTTCCACCAAAGACAATCCTTGAAAGGGAGAACTGCATTGGCTCATCCGAAGCAGGCATTGATTCAAAAGCAAACGACAGTAGCTTGGGGCGATCGAGACAATTCATACAAGAAATTACAAATACTGATCTGCCTGTTTTGTTTGAACTTTGCCAGGCGAAATCCCCACTTATATATCAAAGTGTTTTACTCTAGATAACTTTGCGCAAGTTCGCGGTCAATTGTAGAGACTGCGATATTTTTGTGGAACTCACATATATTTTCGAAGAAAATGATGAGTGTAAGTTTAAAAGCGAGATTTTTGCGGCTCCCCACCCCACCCCGCCTCCATTACAGACATTAATGAGCTTAAAATTGTGCTAATTAGGAGCTTGACTAATAAGGCTGCTATTTCTTCCTTTTTTAATTACAGACGACACGAAAAAAGCAATGCTTGCCAATTACAGACCATAGTAACTAGCTTAGGGTACCATTACAGACCATAGTAACTAGCTTACGGTACCATTACAGACCATAGTAACTAGTATCTGCCATTGTTAAAAATACCAACTAACAATTAATACTTCATTACAGGTATGAGCAAATAAGTAATGACCTAATTATAGATTTTGGAAATTACAGTAGATTTTTTACATGAGCTCTTTTAAATTATTTTAGTAAGTCTAAGGGATATATGTGAGTTCCACATTTTAGCCCCAAAGGGGCTGCGCTAACAAGCTTTTTTAAGATATTGTAATGAGTTGATTCGCAGGCTCTTAATATACTGATGTGAGTCATAAATTGAATCAATTGATTATTCTTATATTTCTACGTTTCAATCGTTTTAAAGTAGAATATTCTAAATAACTTTGACCTAACAACAGAAATATTCTCTCAATCTGAACCCTTCAGATTAAATTAATATTATTAAAATTCGTTTATGCGAAAATGGTTTTAATTTTAATTTTGAAAATTGATTTCAATATAAATCTAATATAGAATATATGCTTTTACTGACAATACGATAGAACTCAAATATTTTATCAAAGATAGCTTAGCAAGAATAAATTTCTGTAATTTTAAAAAATTGTTTACGTCTGTGGGTAGATTAAGCATACCCAGGTGAATCAATTCGATACCGAATCCCATCGGATTCTATGGAGTCCTACTTTCCGACGAAATCCCGTTGGATTCCTGGTTGAGAAATTAATGTCGGATCCGACAATCGTATTTCCAATGATATCCGATTGTCGGAACCAATGAAATCCGAAGCATTCCGGTTCCGATTGACGGTTGATGTCGGATTTTATCAGTTTCCGATACTAGGATCCGATATCGATTCCGGAACCAGGAATCCGACGATAATCCGATAGTTTCCTTGCGCCTTCCGAAGAGCTCCGTCGGATTCCAATAGGGACCGATCGGAACTCATCGGATCCTAGGCTAGGATTCATTCTCCTGGGTATGATAATTGTGTAAGTCAAAACTTGACTGCTAATACGTTCGGTATTAACGAAGGTATTGAGAATTTGCTATAGTGCGATGATGTCATTCGTGTGTCATCGATAGTCGTTCTATCTTTTCCCATTCTGCATTATCGACACTTCTCTGTTCTGTTGCCCGATTGTGGTACGTTTGGGATTCACGTATATTGTATGTAATTTTAGCAAAAGCTTTTATTTCTTATCCGTTCTTCACCAGTAATATCTTCATAGCATGAGACAATGCTGCCGGAATGTTAAGGTGGGAAAAAAATTGTTAGGACGAGAAAAATAAATCATCGCTACATGGTGGTATATATACTATACGGATACCAGTAAAGAACAAAACTTCACAGACAGCAAAAGGTACGTTCCTAGTTGATGTCATTGAGTAAACTATCCTGATTCTCATCTTGCAATAAGAAATACACAAAATATTGATTAGAATCATGCACCCATTCTTATAATCTTATAATCAAAAAAGAATATGAGTTATAGCGTTGTATACTGATTATCGTTCATTACATTTCATATTAATTGATTGCTTATAGATTAGGAATTCGCTACGATTCTATTCAAATCCGCTGCAGTTATTGTATATTCGTGCATATTTGGTCTTACAGTAAAATCATTACACTTATATTACTATTATTTAAATTTCTGTAACTGGATCCCAGTTTCAGCTCTACTAACACTTAAATAAACGGCCTAATATTTTGACTTCTTTTCCCCCACTAGAATGCTCTTTAAATAGACTATAGGATAGTTCCAAGTATTCTATTTAATTGACCACTAATTTATTAACACGAACACATATTAATCGATATTGATACTCCATATGCGATATTGAGTTCTGTATGACATTGTTTATGATAATTAATTTTTGTCTCGAATATTTTCTATCGATACAAACTATCACTTTGAAAAGAGAAATCTTACATATAATTATTTTGCTTTGCTTACTGACGTCTCATATATATTTGCGTTCAGTACTCTACTACTATTAAATATAGGTGATTTCCAAGTAAACATGCGAAAACTCTGAATTTTCCTTGGCATTTTCCGAGTGAAACAGTCAATTTTTAAAGTGTTTTTAATATGCTACTTGTCTGTTTAAAAGAATGATATGTGATCTGATGAAGTAATTTTTCATTTCAGAGAAAATATATGATATATGAATGCTCATGATCTGCGTGCTATTCTTTTGAAACTTCAAGACCGTCTCAAGGATGATGATCGAAAACGTTTACATTTCTTCTTCGGCAACGATGTACCACGGCGAATTAGAGATGATCCATCACTTGGTGGTACTCTCAGTCTCATGGAATCTCTCTTCGACCAAGATAAAATCAATGAAGAAGATTTCACATTTTTGATACATGCATTCGAAGCAATTCAGTGTGTCGACGCTGCAAAACTTTTAAGAGGTAAACATCTATTTCGGAACAATGGCTCATTATTACTTTTTACCATTCTAGAACACATGAGACAAATAAAATCGAGTGAAATAAAAAAATCAATGCAAAGTTTAGCTGAAATAATGCCAATCACAATGAAACAAATTTTTGACGATCAAGACGATGATAAATATGGCGTTCAATGCCGTAAGTTAAAGTGATTTTATATTTCTAAACTTGGTAAAATTTCAAGATGAAAGTTTAGTCTTCTTTCCCGAGAAAGACATTTATGAAAACAACACGGTAATGAACGATACTAATGATAAAAGTGTTGATGCAATTACTACTACTAAAGATGATATGACAACATTACCTTTACAATCGAAACGGAAACCAGTATTTAGTGTAACTTTGATTATATGGATATGTTTAGTTATATTCTTTGTGATTTTGATTATTATATTCGGAGCAGTAAGTGGAATCTATCTACGTCGAGCATTACAAAATAATGCTCAATTAAAAGAAAATATTTTGGCTGAAATAAAAAAGTCTAATGAGACAATACAACGACTGATCAACGAATTGAAATATATTCAAAGAGTAAAAAGTAAGACAAACAGTTTTTGGTTTCAAGTCATTACATCACATTTACAACATACCTTGCAAAATCAAAAATTGTAGATCTTTCTGAGTATCATCGAAGTTTATAGTTTGTATTCTTCTTCGATACGCAGTTCAATATTACTATTCTCTAGTTTGATTGAAGAAGAAGACTATATGGAGTTGGTCAAAATTAACAGAACCGGCTTGTAAAGTTTTCAACGAATAGAAATTGAAAGAATCAAATGAAAAATAGTTAGGACAGACTTGTTTTATTCGTGTGATAAATTGATTCAAATCAAAAGACGACACGAGATTTGATTGAAATAGTGTTATTTTCCGAGGAAAAGATTACGTCACATTTGATTTTCTTTGAAACCGTGCTCTCTGTGACCTTTCTTCTTAAAATCCCACCCACACCCTCTTAAACATTGAACTAGAAAGCCTATATTATAACAAAAGTCTCTTTTTTTGTGTTCCAATAAAAACGATTCTCATCAAACACTTTTGTTGTATCATCTTAGATATTCCGAAGATTGCATTCGATGCTCAATGGTCACCGAGTGGTGAGACTGTCGCTGGAGGTAATGGAATTGGCAGTGCCACCAATCAACTCCAGTACCCTTGGGGTCTCTTTGTTGATGATGATCAATCAATTATCATTGCTGACTTCGGGAATCATCGTATCGTTCAATGGAAGAAAGGTGATACGACGAACGGACAGGTTGTTGCTGGTGGCAAAGGGGAAGGAAATGGATTGAATCAATTGAATGGCCCAACTGATGTATTGATCGACAAAGAAACAGATAGTCTCATTATTTGCGATCGAAATAATCAGCGAGTTGTACGATGGCATTATCATATTGGCACAACACAAGGAAAAATCCTTATTGACAACATCACGTGTAATGGATTGGCTATGGATGACCTTAGATATTTGTACGTCTCTGATATCGAAAAACACGAAGTAAGACGATATCAACTGGGTGACAGGAATGGAACTCTCGTAGCTGGTGGAAATGGTCAAGGTGCTGATCTCAATCAGCTGAATCATCCTTATTACATATTTGTCGATCGACAACAGAATGTCTACGTGTCAGACAACAACAATGATCGTGTAGTGAAATGGGTTAAAGGTGCAAAAGATGGCATTCTTGTAGTTGGAGGTCATGGCCAAGGAAATGGTCTTACACAATTGTTGCATCCTCTAGGACTCTTCGTCGATACTTTGGGCACTCTCTATGTGGCAGACCAATGGAATCATCGTGTTATTCGTTGGCCTCAAGGAGCAAAACAAGGTATTGTGACTGTGGGTGGAAATCGTCCAGGTGCGAGAGAAGATCAATTTCACTATCTCTATGGTTTGTCCTTCGATCGAAATGGCAATCTCTATGTCGTCGATCAATGGAATCATCGTGTTCAACGATTTTCTATTATATAGACTTGTGAATTGTTTTTTCTTTTATTTCAAATAAATTGAATTGATTGAAATTGAATTTTTTCCGTATCTATAACGTTTATATTGTTTCAACAATTACTAAAAAGTCATTGATTAAATAAAACAAACGAGTTAATGAGTGAAAAATTATCATATTCATATTGAGATATATATATATCTCAAATTAGTTATAGACACGAATGGTTGTGACATCTATCTTGTTATTTTGATTGCACTAATGTGATGTCCAATCAGATTAATGCCATGGATGAAAAAAATAATTTTCTAATCGACATGATGATTTTATATACATATTAATCTTGAAAATGGATGCCGAAGGTAAAAAAGTGATTGTGTGCGATAATGGCACTGGTGTAAGTTAGAATTGAATTAAAATTCGTTTTTGTAGTAAAGACTTCATTGGTTTTTAGTTTATAAAATGTGGTTATTGCACATCGAATTTTCCTGATTATGTATTTCCATGTATGGTCGGAAGGCCATTGATTCGTTCTCGTGCTAAGGTAAATAATATTGAAGTTCAAGATATTATGGTTTGTGATGAAGGTAATTAAGTTTGGCAAGAATTGTTTTTTAATACAAAATTCATCAAATTTTCTTAGCACAAAAAGTACGACAAATGCTTGAAATAAATTATCCTGTTGAAAATGGTATTGTAACGAATTGGGAAGATATGAAACATATCTATAGATATCTGTTTGGTCCAAAGAAAATGAATATTGATCTTAATGAATCGAAAATTCTCTTGACAGAAGCACCACTTAATCCAATAAAAAATCGTGCTAAAATGTTAGAAGTTATGCTTGATGAATTTCAATTTCATGAATGTTCATTAGCTTATCAAGCTATATTAACATTATATGCGCAAGGAATTTTAACAGGTGTTGTTGTTGATATTGGTGATGGTGTTACACATGTTTGTACTGTTATTGATGGATATTGTTTACAAAATTCTATTGCAAGACTTAATATAGCTGGAAGAGACATAACAAGATATTTAATTCGTTTATTACTTCTTCGTGGGGTAAAGAAAATAAAAATGTTTTTTTCTTTCAATAAAGCTAATATTGTGTATACTCGATTTTAGTATGCATTCAATCAAACAGCTGATTTTGATACGGTTCAACAAATAAAAGAAAAACTCTGTTACGTTGCTCATGATCTTGATGAAGAACGACGATTAGCCTTAGATACGACCGTTTTAGTTGAAAGTTATACATTACCGGATGGTCGAACAATAAAATTGTCTGGTGAACGTTTTGAAGCACCTGAAGTTCTTTTTCGTCCATCATTGTTAGGCATGGAAGTGAATGGTGTTGCTGAACAAGTCTTTAAAGTTATTAATAATGCACCGTTAGATGATCGACGTACACTTTACAAACGAATTGTGCTCAGTGGTGGTACGACAATGTATCCTGGATTTGGAACACGTCTTGAAAGAGAATTAGAAAAACTTTATGAAGATCGTATTCTAAAAGGACAACCTGATAAATCATCGAAAAATGTCATTTGTATTGAAGCTCCACCGCGTCGTAAAAATATGGTCTTTTTAGGTGGTGCTGTATACGCTAATTTAGTTAAAGATACACCAACTCAATGGATATCACGGCGTGACTTTAATGAACAGGGTATTGAACGATGTGTACAACGGTTAAATCAAATATGTCCACGATAAATATTGATATATGCATACACATTTGTTCATTTCTCCCGTCCGCTGCTTCTTCTTTGCTAGTTCAATTTGTTTTCTTTTTCATGTTAACTTCATTTATCTTCTTATCGGGTTTATTTTTCTAACACAAATATTTCCTATGTGTATAACTCATGCTTTCTTTTATCATTATTTAACATAAAAATGAACGACTACGCTACTTGTAGATCATCATGGTTGAACACATTCGTTGTACAGCAATCATCTTGAGTGTATCGAGCATTGTATTTCTGATTAGTGGAATTTTATTAATTTCTTTATCGGATTTACTTGTCAAGAAAACAGTGAACAGGGTATAGAAACATTTTATGCTTGTTTTTTTATTTATTTATTTTTTCTTTATTATAAAAAGGAATGTCAATTAAAACAAGGAACAATTATTTATAACATTTGGCGTAATTCTCCTGTACCGTTTTACATTTCAATTTATGTATTTGATCTTGCGAACAAAGCAGATTTTCTCAATGGAGCGAAACCAAATCTTATTCAACATGGACCATTTGTTTATAAGTAACAGTCCGGTTTTTCAGTTATCAAAAAAATTAATTTGTTTTTCTCTTCTTTAAGAGAACAACGAACAAAGGAAGATGTAAAATTTTATCCTAATGGAACAATTTCATATCGTGAATCACGTAATTATACATTTGATCGATCAAAATCAATGGCCGATGAAACACTTTCTATCACTACAATTAATATTGTGTATATGGTAAATTTAATTAGAACAATTAAATATTTCTTTCTCGATTTCTATAGACATTAATTAATTATCTTGATATGAAAAATATTCCTGATTTATTTCGAAAAATAATTGGTACTGTTTTATCACTTGCAGAAAAGCCAATTATGCAACTTACTGTCAAAGAATATCTCTGGGGTTATCAAGATCCAATATTGAGCTTACTTAAAAATCGATTACCTCAATTAGTAATGAACGATCAAGTCTCTGTATTTGCGTCAGTGGTAATAATGATCAAACCATTTTCATACACGTTCTTTAACATTCTGTAATTACAGGTCAATGAAGCTCAATATGAAACGATTTTGATTAGTAGTGGCGTTGGTCTTGATGAAAATCATATCGAGCGTATAAACAATCTTGGTCGAATTGAACGATTTAATTTTTCAACTAATTTATCCGTCTGGTCAAATAAATATGCGAACATGATCAATGGTACCGATAGTACTATATGGCATCCTGATGTAAAAAAAGATGAATTTATCTATACGTTTATGAACGATATATGTCGATCGGTTCATCTAAAATATAATCAAACACATAAAAATCTATTTGACATCGATACATATCATTATATATTACCGAATGATGCGTTTGCAAATTCAAAAGACAATGAAGGATTTTGTTTAAATAATACAATGGAAAATGGAACACAACAGTTGAAATGTTTACCTAGCGGATTATTTTCATTGAGTTCATGTGTGCATTGTGAGTTTAAAATTCACGAATGTGTTTTATATGCGAAAGAAAAAATTATTCATTTTCAAAGTTTATCTTATCTCAGACAAATTTGATAACATGAATGTGTGCTTTGTGAAGGAGTCAATACGAAAAAGAACACTTTGCGAAAATGATCTTTTAGCCGATGCAATAAAAGTTGAATGTTTGTTTTTTAAATTTATTTAGTAAGCGGAAGTTCAATTGCGATACCATTACCGATTATTGCATCGAATCCGCATTTTCTTGATTCTGATCGCTCGATTCAAGATGCAGTCGATGGTTTAATTCCAGATGACATATCACATCGAAGCTACATGGATTTAGAACCGACTACTGGCAGTAAGTATTCAGAAATAGGAATAGTAAAGAAATTGAATGCTGTTACTTTTCGAATATTAGTTATCATGAATGGATCTCGTCGAATGCAATTCAATATCAATGTTGTTAATGACTCAAAAATAGAGTATAACAAAATATTTTGATTCTAACAATTTCAAATATTTATATTCTAGTGCAATTTCCCATATTCATCCGTTAGTTTATCCGATGATATGGGTCGACGAGGTAAGTGTGGAGGAAATGTTGAACCTATGTGGTTTTTAGTTTTCTGAAGCAGAATAGTGAACTTCATTAATAATTCTTTTCTGCGAAGTTAACCTTTTTCGCTGAAACAATAGGTAGAGAAATTCGATGCGTGACTTTCCCGTAATTAATCATGTGCCAAATAAAAAGAACAACATTTAATTATAATTTTAGCACGCAGAAATTGATCAGCCAAATGCTGACATATTTCATAAGAAAGTATATGTGCCATTACTTTTATTGACTGTTTTTAAATATGTAATTATTGCGATTGGTACTACTCTATTAATAACAGTCATCAGTTTGGTTGTTTTTAGTCGATATAAAGTATGTTGTTTTATTTGATTGCTATTAGTGCATGATAAATATGATTTCTTTTTTTTCTCTAGAAAAATATATTGGCTGCTCCGGAACCGACAACAATTACTGATGAAACAACGCCATTACTTGTATAATATCAACATTATAGTTCACGAGATATTTTATTTATTCAAGCGGTCTTTCACACTCAACATACAAATCTGCATGTTTAGCTTTTTTTTCTCAATTATTCTTGTAAATAGATCTGTATATCACAAAGTTTCAGTTGACCTCGATTAATATCGTATTTATTTTTCCGTCTAATTCTTTTCAAATAAAATAATCATTGCGTACTTGTGAAGTAACGAAATGGCACTTAATTTATCTAAGATCGTAAAATTTATGATCGAAATAGTAAAATGTAAAGATGAATAAAATGATGATAACATTCGTATAAATATATCAATTGTGAATTTGAAAACAAAATCTAATATTTTCATAGAATTTATTTGACTGGGTTCGATCTCGAAACCAGTTCAATGGGTTCTACTAAAAATTTTTATTTAAAAATATTCCAATAAATAAAACTGATTACAATTTGCTTATAGCACACTATTTTGGTTCATGTTATTATATATATATATATTCATACAAACGAAAGAATATATAATACAAAATAACTTTGTTCACAAAACGAATTCTTCGATTTCTTCAACAACAGTCCTATTCGGTATGGGTTTCGGTGCAGTTGTTATTATTTTTGGTCGTTGCAATTTATCGTTTTTCAATGGATATTGTTTCGATGTTGTTTTTATTGCTGTTGATACTGTTGTAGCTGCCGATGTTGTTTTATCAAAATTAAAATCCAACGGATCAGATTTATCAGTTGTTGCCGTAGTAAATGTATCATCACGACCATTCATATGAGTGGTTGGTTTATTAGTTTTGTTACCAAATAAAGCGTCAAATTGATCAACAGATCGTTTCGTCTTCGTTGGCGTAGAAACCGGTACGCCGTCATGTAAATTATTGACACTTTGATCAAAATCGAATATATTTGTTGTTGTTACACGTGTAGGTGGCTTCTTTTGATGACCATTCGTTGATGATGTCGCAGGATCAAACATAATTAGTGACGAAGGTTGAGAAGATGGCGGCGTTTTCGTTGTTGATTTATCAGAAGTTAATGTTGATCGTATATCTTCTTTATCATCTGTATCGAATATACTATTCCATTTATCATCAGGTTCATGTTTTACGGAAGGTTTTAATGGTGCTAATGGTTCCATATCTCGGAATGGATTTGGTCTTGCTGTAGTTCCATTTGTTCCCAATGTAGCAAGTTTCGGGTCAAATGGTGGTGAAGTAGGAGTAAGTGAACGTTTATGAATTGGCGTCTGAGATAAATGCTGTTCACGTCGTCGAATAGTTTTTGATGGTGCTGATGGAGGCTTTAGATGTATGAAATCGCTAACAGTTTCTTCGTCTAATTCACTTCTATCTTCATCAATACTCCGTGGTGTTGATAAACGACGAACTGGAGGTTTTCCATTGGTTGGCAAAGGTTCTAAAATGAAATTTTGTATTTTCATATTCAATAACTGAAAGAATTAAAAGAATATTTTTTCTTCCAACACAGATTCAACAAATAACCTTCAAAATTAATATTAGAAAGTTGAATAGAATTTTTATCGTGATAAATTTCTTTTATTTTAACACAACAAAAGATAAAGAATTAATTAGTGATAAACAATCAACGATTGTGAAACATATCTTGCACTACTAGGTGTAGAAAGTCAAAACATAGATGTGATATATTATATTATTTAAGACTACAATCATACTGAATGTTGAGTTACTATCAATTAGATTAGTATACATTTGGTTAATAGTGATGATATCCACTTCAAATCATTCACAAGGTAAGATTTCAATCTTAAAGGTTAGGAAAAGGTACGGGTTCAAATTCATACTGATCTAGATGAAAAACTCAGAAAAATATTAGTTTATGATGAATGTTTGTCTCATACAAAATATTCTCAAGTGAATGAATGTAGGGGTTAGATTTTGTTCTAGAACTTGAATCTTGTAAGCCGCTTTGATAAATATTTAGAGAAAATACTACCATTTTCAATTGTCGATGGTTTTTCATCGTGTTTTACATGTGATAGCACCACCGCTGTAGGCTTTTTGATTGGTAGTTTTTGTTCGATGTTAGGTACGTATTTTTTTCGTTCGCGTTTTGGCGATGAATTATTATTATGATTAGGTAATGGTAGTGGTTTAGGCTTGGGCTTGAGTTTTTCTTCTTCTCGACGTTTTTTATCATATTCGAGAATTTTTTCTCTAAAACGTGGTGATTCATCTTCGAGCGATTGTAAGGAAAGAGATTTCAATAGATTCGTTGATGAATGCGATGGTCGACGACCACCCCGTTGAATATAGATATGCATTGTATCAACTTGTCGTGCTTTGTCTTCGAATTTAAGAAATAGATTTGTATACTTTTGAGATTGATCTTCAATTTCACGTTTAAGATCACGTCGTTTTAATAATTCTTGATGAATTTCGTGACGATAGTTTTTCTCTAGATTTTCAATTTGTTTTTCCTATGAAGATCGAAAGTGTAAAATCGAAGAAAGAAAATAATCGCAGCTATTTACTTGATCAGAAACTTGTTCTTGATTTTTTTTTAATTTTTTATTTGTTTCTTTTAATCGTTCGCGTAATTCTTCGGCTTCTTCAAGATCTTGTTCGTCTAGTAATTTTGTATAAACTCTCATTCGTCGTTTTTGATCATTTATAATACGATCACGACGTGCCATTTGTTTTTCAAGTTTTACATTAGCTTCTCGTTCATGAGATATTTGTTCTTTGACTTGTTCAATTTCATTTGAAAAATCTCGCAAAACAAGAAGCAAATCTTCTTCTTGACCGGCATACTTTTTTAATTCTTTTTCTTCACGATGCTTTATTAAACGTAATGTTCGATTTTCGACGCGTTCTTCTTCTAATTGTCGACGTACTTCGACTATACAAGAATTTAGTTGATTCATTTGATGTCTTTTTGCCGATGTTATCCGTTTCTCAAATTCACTTCTATGATCTTTTGTAGGACGCTTTAGTATGCCTTTACGATGTTTTGGCTGACGAATATTCGGCAGAAATCTTTCTTTGCGCCGCATATAATTATTAGGATTTTTATTGATATGAGTAGTAGTTGTATATGAAGCTATTAATTTTGAATCCGTAGCACGACGAGGGCTTTCAAATGAATGCTGTTTAGGCGGTGGCAGTTGTCGTCCTGAACTAAATTTTTTTTTACTTTCTAGACTTCTCTCAGTATTTGTTTGGCGTTTGTCATCATCGAAATCTATGAATAAAGACAACTAAAATTAATGTAAAAAAAAGAATCATATAGAACCTGATTCATAAAGTTTTGATTGAGGTGTATCAATAGGTTTTGCTTTCGGTGATAGTGATGCTGGTGTCTTACTAAGGTTAGTTTTCGATGGGGTATATTGACTATTTTTGTTCGCTATTAAAATCAATTTAATATAAAAATTACAAGAAGCAAAAAAATAAAAATAAAATCTTACATGTATCTGAAGCTGTTTGTGGATGGTGGATAACAGGTTGAGTTTTGATAAGAGTTGTAATGGCTGCTGATGGCGATATATCATCTTTCTCAGGTTTCTTCTCAATGTTAGTATTATCAGTTTTTGATGCACCGAAAAACTCACCCATACTGTCGACTGAACTTTTACGCGAAGACATTATTGGTTGTGAAGTTTTTCTTTATTTCTAATCTCAATGTTGGAAGATTTATCTATCTACAATAATAAAAAAGCCAGAGAGAAACAAAAAAAAAGAAAGGAGCTTTATGTCACATATTGAAGCAAAACGAATAATTGCTGCTATGCAAAAAGGAATCATAGCGCCATAAATGTAAGCAGAACACAGCAAAGAAACCAAGGTAACATTGTCGTCTATATGTGTATGTGTGTGTGTTTGTTCATTTTACCTGCACGAACAAGAATAAGCCATCAATCAGCCAGCCTCTCGGTGAAAGAATAAAAACCATCATCACCATTTCTATTGTTATCGTCCTTCTCTCTCTCTCTCTCTCTCTCTCTCTGTCTCACTTTATGTCATAGAGAATTGAATATCGATGACAGGATTTAAAAGAAAACAAAAACATCGAATTGCTTTTCTTCTGTCAGGTAGCTTTTTTTCTTTCTTATCACATGCAAACTGATGATTCAAAATACTTGCATTTGTCAACAATATTTTTTCAAGAAGAATCAATAGGAAAAAAAAGAGGACAAATGGTTCAACTTAATATTATCGACTAAACCTTCGGGTTAGTCAATAATATTATCTTATGCGATCGATAAAAATATTGTAAATTGTAGAAAATGAAATCATTTTTTTCTTCTTTCTTTTGAAATATTTATTCTACATTGATTAAATAAAATAATGCTTCACCATTATTAACATCGTCATTCTATGAAGCAAACATTAATTAGCCAGTATTACCAAGTAAATTAACAATATAACTCATAGAAAAGAAAAAGAAACATATGGTAAATATTAGCTTTACATACTGCCGTAACTAGGAGATTCAGTACTATACGATCTTGAAAGGAAACCCATGTAAAATAGTGTCAATGATAGTAACTAATATGTTTTCCTTGCTTTTATACTGTTTAATGGACGGAATACAAACGGTAGATTCAGTGAATCAAGCATTTATTAGAAGAAGAAAAAAACTTAGTTTGCTTTATAAACTCAGAATCAAATACGTATCTCGCCTTAACTACTAAAAATAAATACTGATTCCGCTATTAAATAAAAACAAATTAACTTTTTAATACTCAGACAGAAATTGAATTCATACATATTTAAAAGAGTAGAAAGCAAAACTCAATTTACTCTATACGTTCCAGTGAGAAAAACAGGCCACTTTCGTTTCCGCTGCATTTTCAGCTCACTGAAGTTTACGCATTATGAGCGAGTAATATATCACTTAGTGTAGTAGAGTTTGTACTCTAGCTTACGTAAGAAATAAAAAGTGTAGAGTGAATTCAAGTGAAGCTCACTGTCTATTAAATAGAGTTACTTGACACCACCAATGAACAAGGTTTTTTTTTGTTTACATTACAAATTGATGATTTCACTTATCGCCATCGAATAACGAGATATTTAATATTACAAAAAGGAAAAAAAGAAATGAGACGAATACTTGAAGGTATGTCGTATTGAATAATGCAAAGCCAACAAAAAAAAACATTTTGCTCTTCGATTGGTTATTTTGTATTAAATTACCTTATAAATTGAATCTTTCATATTTTTCTTAAACTATTGAGATGATTCTGTTGTTTGTCTTACGGACTAACGTAATATTTTATTAAAATGTACAGAAACGTCGTTGAATGTTTCTAATAGGTATCGACAAAAATTCTGGCTATCAAAAATGGTAATTGATAAAGCTACTTGTCCGTTTCGTTTTCTCTCCTTTCTTTTTAAGAAGCTTTTTAAGTATTACAAAAATTGATTGTAGAATAAACAAGTTTGAAAAGCTATTTTATTCGACAATCAGTACTTGTGTAATCTGTTTACTCACTTTCAGTGGCGCAGTCAGGGAGGGGGGGGGGCCGGTCCCCCTCAAAACAATTTAAATCCCTGGAGGGGGGTACAGACCAATTATTTTTTAGAAGCTAAAACTCAAAAAAATTACGCATTCTTCCATATCGG
>OENM01000837.1:16942-55938 GCA_900239745.1 Rotaria magnacalcarata
ATTCGACCGAAGCTTTCAAATCTCTCTAAGAGCCAAATTTTCCCAACAAAATACGACCTTCGTAAAAGATTTGTTGTCGGAAATGTTATATAATCTAAATTGCTGAAGATAATTTCGAAAATATAGACACTTGCACAACGGAACCGATCATATGTGAATCTAACGCAGTCATTCGCCGTATGAATCAATAGAAAAACATAGATATTTTATTTTAAAAATAGCTTTTCAATCACTGATAAGTAGCTTTCATTTATTTATTTCTTCAATTTGTCATACCTATGAATACGAAAGAACAACGGCATTTGGACGCGTTGATAAAACAAACAAAGATACAATGGAAGAAGAAAATATATATATTTATATAGATTGATATCTATTCAAAACGATGAAACAACAGTTCCAAGAAGACCATCAATAATATCAAGTGAATCTGTAAGTGTATAGAATAATTGTGAGCGATTTTCATTTATATATTCCAAATATGTTGGATAATCATTACATTCATTTAAGTGTTCAATAAATTGCACATGATGATCGAATGATGGAGAATTTTTAATATAAGAATAATTAATTGAAGCTTTATTGTTTGTCTTTTTAAAATTATTTAATAAACTACGCGCCCATGAACGCGAATCTTTTTCAAAAGCTACTGGACGATTGTAAAGGGATTGACGAGTTAAATAGTCACTTGGTGATAATTGTTTTGAGTCTAAACCAAAAGGTAAATTTTTATTTTTCTACAAGAAAATTCCTGTTTATTTTTTACCATATTTTAAATGATTTTGTTCTATTTGCCATTGTATATCTTGGTCGTATGTTAATGTTTGTCCACGTAAATATTCAACGAGATTTAAACTTGGTGAACTTGTCGATACCGGTTGAAGTTTGTCAAACCAATTACAAATCTCTTCTTTATCATCAAATGGTGATGAGCCAAGTAAATCTGTTATATCGAACATTTTTTTATTTGTACTGATGAATTCAAATGGCGATGGATCAACCGTAATAGATGTTTCAGTTGTTGTGACATACGAATGATAATCACTTGTCGATAGATCAGATTTCAATTGTGTTCGGCCATCATCTACATCATCATCATTAGCGTTAAATGGATCTAAAAACAAGGTTCGTTTCTTTTTCAAAGAAAATTAAATCAAAATTTTTACCCATCGTGAAAATCATTAAGTCATCATTTGAATCATCATGATTATTGTTTAAACTCATTAAAAGTATTAATAAGTTCGTACTCACAAGTGCTTATACAATCTGAAAGTAGAATTATGAGTTGAATATATTTAATCAATCCAGAAAAAGATCTTTCTTTCTTTGACAACAAGAATTATCTTACTTTACAAAATTAGCGTACGTCTTTTAAGAGAATATATATTTCTGCCTTAAAGTCAATTAGAATCTAGTCGGTAATTGAAATATATATAGATATCTTCCGACCGCAAGAAACATCGAACTTTGTCAATATTATGTTTCTTCTTCTTCTCCTCCTCATTGTGCAATGTCGACGGTTTGAGTCTCAAACAGACTAGACGAATTCATATTGAAATAAACAATATGATTGGAGAAAAATTTTAAATACACTTATATCATCCTTTTTTTCCTTTTTATTGAAACGATTTTATCTTCTATGCACCAATCTAATCGTTGTTCGTTTCAGCCGTGTACAAGACTGAACGCGCGATAGTGTCGCTCAAATGTAATTATTTGAATAAAATAAAATATAAGAATATCGTTAACTCTTGTATAGATCATGACTTACTGAAGTATACATGTTTATCATGAGGGTCATGCATAACGGACGTCCAGCACAAGGTCAAGAGCAAGGGTTAAATAGATATCTGGACACTTATAACGGCTTTTTGTTTTTATGATACGCACATTATTTAAGATTATGTGTGGGAAAAATGCTATATTTTCTTCAAGGAGTATTTCATGAATGACTTCTAAGTACAGGAGCCGTGAAAGCGGCAGATGCAAATCGTTGCAAAAATGTTTATTTTTTCCCAAGGAAAATTTCTCCTACATTTTACTTTCTTCACATCCTTCCAGTATTTGGTCTTTCGCAAGGTCTCTGCCCAAATGTTCAGTTTATTTTAGTATACAGACTATACTTGTTATTAGTGTAATGACCCAATGAAAGATCGACCCAAGATCCTTTTGGCATCGTTCAAATAGTGGTGTAGCAACCCTTCTACAAACGAATTGAGTTAATTATCAGAAAATATTGCTAATGTCGTTCCGATTGAATGTATTGGCGAGAGAAAATCTTTCAGTCATTTTACAAAATTGACAAACACAACTTCAAAAGGCTTATATAGATAACGATCATGCGCTATTTTTCTTCAATCGACAGGCGTGTGAAATATTTCATCTATGTTTTTAAATTAAGCGAAAAAGAATGATGTTCAATCGAATTAAAATCTATGGGCTAGAATAGTCAATAGTCGATTCTTTCATCTCGTGTTGTCCAAAAATAGAAATAATTAAGATAACCTCAAAATATTTTGTTTACAACTCGTACTATCACATATCTTGAATTTCTTCTATCGAATAAAACAATGAGCAATAGGATTTCCGTGAATTTTCACATTTTATTCCAGCAAGGATAGCACAAATAGCAATTGTTTTTCAAGAGCATTAGTTAGCAAACAAGATGATTCTCAGTCGTAATATATTCGTAGGATGATACCATAAAAGCAGCTGATAGAGATTAAAGTTTGTGTTGTCAACATGGAGTTATTCAATGCAGAGGAAAACGTTATACTGAACTTTTATGTAGTTGTATTCAAATACAAAAAACCAGGGATATTCAAATCTACATTAGAAAAAAACGAGAGAAAGAGTTCAAGGATATGAAGTTGTTCATTCAAAGATAAGAATTAAAGTCTGGTCGATTGGCATATGGAATTTTTCCTTCGTTACAATCTTTGTTATATTGAATCTAAGATAAAGAAAAAAAAAGTTGAAATCAATCAAAACGAAATATTTTATTTTAATTTTTTTAACTTACACGATATTTTTGTGCAAAATATTGTAACAGTCCGCCAGCTAGAAGAAAAAGTGCCGGTGCAAGAAGTATTCTTGGTGATGAATATAAATAGCGATAGCTATTTTGTTGATATGCATAGAGGCGAATATTTTGTGGATCAATCTATGCAAGAAAATAAGAAACAGCTCATTGAAAAGTAAAAAGAAAAATATTCGTCGCTTACAAAATGTCCTGGTACACTTTGATAGAATGGATTTCTGTAGCGTTTTAGAAATTCTGCTTTCGTTGTAGCACGTAGCTGTGCACGTTTTTGTATTAATTTAATTTCATCTGATGTTAACTCCCATTCGGAAGGTATTGATTTTGCAGACATTTTAGTCTAGAAAAATAGCGAAAACAAGCGACAAGCCCGAAATGTATTTACTACCATTGAGACTTTTTCTTTGACCCTCATTTTTGTTGTTTTCACTTCAAGTAGATGTCGCCTTTAATAGATTTTGTGTTTTTTCTTTAATGAAATGAACAGAGGCTTGAGGAAGCATGTAAGGGTTCCTACGTGGCTTGATCTATTGTGTACTTAAATTTGCTACCTACACAAATACACACACGTGCTTCATTTTCATCGATTATTTGAAGACAGTCAAGTCGATTTCCAAAGTAAGATAAACTCAAATCGAAGAAAAAAACTGAATGAATTTATATTATTGTAATTTTTTGGTTGCTTTTCTGAATAGAAGTATAATCATGCCTGCTCATCATTCAAAACGTAAACGAGCTAATGAAGTTCATAGCAGCAAAATCACACAACGTGGAAATGTTCCAAAAACAACGAAACAAAGTGATGCTAAAACCCCTGTTGGTCCATGGCTTCTGGCATTGTTTGTTTTTGTTGTGATTGGCTCGGCTGTCTTTCAAATAATTCAAAGCATTCGAATGGCTTGAAAGTGAACATTTTTATGGTCATTATTCTATCGTTTTTTTCGTTCTCTGAAAATGTTCTATTGTTTTTTAAATCTTTTTCTTTTCCCGAAGAATGATAGTATGAAAAAACTGTTCATTAAATGATAAGAGCAGTACTGCATTATCTTTCCTTCTTGATTATTATCATTATTATTATTATTATTATTATTATTGTTGTTGTTGTTGTTGCTGCTTTTTTCCTCTCTTGTTTGTACTTCATTTAACAACACAAACATGCAAGCATATAATCGTTTTATTTGGATGAGTACAAGAAATGATTTCCAATCATACAATGAGAAATCGGGATAGAAACAATTTATGGAAGTTTGTTTTTCAGTGTGAACATTTCATTTCTTCTCTGTTTTAATTTATGCCATCTACAATTATCTTTCTTTTTGATTTATTGGGTTTTCTTCATATGATTCGTGTATTGTAAAAAGGATAAAAACGAAAACACCCGTTATGAACAGATTTAAAAGCAAGAAAAGAAATCAACAAGAGAAAAGCAAATGTGAATCTTATTTTTTTTCCCTTGAATAATTCCATTTAACGTATCGCGACTTATTATTTTTTTTAGTTAAAGTGAGTAATAGAATAAATAAATAGAGTATGAAAAGAAAAAAAACAACAAAGATAAATAAAACAAGAGCAGAAAACGATTGTTTTTCCTTATTGCAGATTTTGTAGTCAAATGGCTGACGCTAATAGTTTAAGACAACGATTAGCATCACTCGTCGATGAAATTGCGCAAGATGTTCAGATAATTGAATCAAGTACGTTGATTAAAAACGAAAATATTGCAATTCTGTTTCCTTTTGTTTTGTTCACAGCACGCAATTTAAGCACTAAATATCGAGTGGAAAAGTCAATCAGTGACGCTACTAAATTAGTAGGGTTTTAATTTGATCTATGAGATAGAATACTTAGAGAATTTTGATTTAATTATTTAGGCTCGTGATCTGGAACGTCTTGATCCATCTTATGGACGTGAATATAAACAACGTATTGACGCCATACGTCAACGTTTAGTATGTTCGAAGAATTTATTAAATCTTTTGTAACTGAAATATAAAATTATTCTAGGAGAATGCCAGTAAAGTTCCAGTGCATGGTGCATGGAATTCAGGATTTGATGCAGAAGCTGATGTGAGTTGAATTATATTGCAAAGCTCGATTCTCTATTTGTTATTATCGATGTTTAATTAATCTTTAGAAACTTGGACAACAACAACGTGACTTACTTTTACGTGGTCATTCTTCATTAGTTCGTACCGGTGAATCTTTGCACATATCACGTCAAACTGCACACGAAACTGAACAGTTGGGAAACGAAATCATGTCCGACTTAATAACACAGCGTGAATCACTTTTGCGTACGCAAGATAAAGTACAGAATTGATTGAGAAATATGAATTTAAAGAAAAATAATATTGATGAATTTCTTTAGTTGAATGAAGGTGGTGAGCATTTAAACGCTGGTAGGAAAACACTTCGATTGATGTATAACAGGTAATGTATATCTTTAAATATATTCTGACTTATGAATGAGTGTTGATCGTACTCTCAATAAGGCTGCGATTCATTGCTGATGATGTCCAAGCAGACAAAAGCAGCGACGCTCATTGAAAAGAAAGCGTGTTTTTGCCTGTTTGTATGTTAATCATAGAATAGAAACCAAAATTTCTTCCGATAAGTTCGACCTAGTTCAATTTTTATCAGATTTTCTTTCGAGTCCGAGTTTCGCTACAAAAAGAAACAATATTTCACCTAATAAATCATTGATTTTATTTTAGAGTTATAATGAACAAAGTACTTCTAATCACAGTCGTTCTTGTCGAACTCGGCATATTAGGTGGTATAATCTATTGGAAATTTTTCTCTAAATGAGATAAACTTACTATTTTGTTTCTAATTCTTTATGATATTTGATCGTCTTTTTAATTTATTTTTTCGTTGTCGCCAGTTGATTTTCTTTATCATGTAATTTTTTTTCTTTCATTTCAATTCGATGAATATTATGTGTTATTTATTAACTGTTCTAGATTTATCTCTTGTCTTTAAGTTTGTTTTGTCTATTTCAAATGAGTAGTAATCTATCAGCACAATGGGAAAAATTATTACGACCTGGAATATCAACTGTAAGAATTCGAGGATTAAGATTATAAATAAATGAAAAAAATTTTAATTTTAATTTTTATAGTTATTCTATCGAGAATATCCATTGATGGAATTACGTGATGATGCTTGTCAACGTATTCAAGAATTTCTATATAAAATTCTTCGTTTTCTTCTTCGACAATTTCCACATCGAGCCGAACTTGAACAATGGTAGGATGAATGAGTTTGAAATAGGATATAGAACAATAAATCGAACGTAGAATAAAAGTTCTCGGGAAAAATAGAGAACTCTGCCAATACAAGACTACATATTCTGGCATATGAAGATAATCAGCTTAATAATAAATTCTCTTGAGTTTGTGGCCTAATAATATTACGAGTCTGTAATGTTGTATCTAATAGTTTATATTATTCGATCGTAAATTATGGCATGTCTCTTTGGAATGTTGTACTTTACCCAATGGCTTATCATGGTAAGAAAGAGAGAAAAAAAGCGACTAATTGCTATCACGGACCTATTAGGTGTTAATGTACGAAATACTTTGTTGCCAAACTAAGAATATTAACAAAACTATTGCAATAGATGTTTGAATTTAACAAATCAACAAATGAAATGTTGCTTTTTCAAGATTCATCAAATAAAAACAGCTTTCATTAAGTTGTCAAAATTGATGAGTGTTTATATTAATTAATCTTTTTTTTTCTTTCTCATCGTACTATGTCTGAAAGGATCAATCAAAAAAGCCATTATATATGATAAATATTGTATTGCTCTCAAAAATTTCCATCTCTATATATGCACCCACAATATACATGATCTGTATTTAATCTTATCATTTTGCACGTTGACTTCTAATTTTCTTGACTAGAAATTTTTCTTTTGACTAAAGCAAAAAGAGACAAAACAAAGCACGCTTAGACCTACCACGAACACTTGCAACTTGAATAGAGTGTTCCTTGCTAATAATAATCACAAGTATGAATTTGCGTCATATGCATTTTATTCAAAAGAAAACAAAAACAAATCACTTACATTCTATTTTTTGGTGCAAATCTTGCTTTTAATAAAAGGTCACAATATAAAAACGAAAGAAAGCAACGACATATCAATGTAATATTTTTTCCTTAGTATCATTATTATTATTTTTCCTTCGCCTCTAAGACTATAAACATCAGTTGTCGATATCTCCTCTTCTCGTTGTCTGCTATTTTGGCCTGTTATGCTTAAAAAATAGTTATCGCTGACTAGAAGAAAAGGAAAACCTTCCGGCTTTTTTTTAGGTTGTATATCAATTATCCGGAAGCACAATATGCATTGAATCGTAGTAGTCGAAAACGAATTTTCTCCATCGATCAACTTCAAACATTAATACACAAAGTGCGAATTGAAATCTTCCTATTTGTATTTAAAAAAAAACTGCAATCTTGCTTTTGTTTTCTTCATAGGAATTTGGAATACATAATGAAATGGATATTAGTTATGTAGCAACAACACTTGAGCATTGCACAAAAGATTTACTTAAAGTTTGTTATGAAATTATTTTTCAGTTTTTTCCGCTTATATTTATATTTCTCTTTAAAGCTTGCTCATGATTATGTTAACCGTTTGGGAAAAAATGAAATTGTAGCTAATGATATTGATTTAGTAATGAATGCTGATACGGTAGAGATTAATAGTTGATTAACACTAAAAAAAACCTCTTTTTTATCGATTGTTTGAAAAGATTTTCGTTGACATTCTTCGTTCTGATTTAAATTCAACTACAAACGGTTCATCATCAATTTATAATATAGATACGTCCATCGCAGCTATGTCCTATAATGAATTAATACGACATTTTATTATCACCGAAACGCAATACAAAGATGATTTAGAATTATTAATTAAATTTTTTCGTAATCCTCTTCGACAATTTTTTGATTTCGATCTACAGGTTTGTCGGGAAAATTTTCTTCAATGCTTTGAATCTAATGATTTTAGACTATTGAAAATATTTTCGGCTGTTTGGATGATATCTATGAATTAACAACGAGATTTTTATCGGATCTCGAAGATGCGAAAGAAATGAGAGATGATATTACCAAGAGTATTTCATTATATGAACCATTTCAAAATTTTATTGAGGTAAATCTTTTTAATCCGTGAAAAATATTATATTAAAAACGTGCACAAGTACTTCCGAGAGATAAAGTGCTTAGAATTAAACGAATGCCACAACTGTTGCACATTATATATATATACAAATGCTATGTGATTGAATCAATCATTCAATGCTATCTAGTTGCCAGTTCCAGGTGTTAATAGCTAAATAATCGATTCCGTCTCAAGCTGTTAATAGGACATTGTCATAAATCTATTATCGAAAGTATTTCGTTATTAGCCGAATATTTCCTTTTAGTTTATAAACTTGTAATCTATGAGAGTCGTTTATTTTATATTTCTAAATATTTTACTGTTTAGAAAATAAATTCTATATTCTCTTAGGGAAATGAATTTGAATGTTATACGAACTATACTCAAACAATCCTAGCAACAGATTATACAGATCAATATAAAAAAATGTTAAATAACGAACAAGTAAAACAATATTTAGAAGTACGTAAGCGAGTTCTCTTGAAATCTTATTAATCTAAAAGCATTTTTTCTTTCTATAGTCAAAAACTGATCAAATCAAAGAAACGTATCACTATCTGTTACCGGGATTATTGCATATACCTATTCATCATTTTCAACAATATCTCGTCTATTTAGAAGTAGAAAAATTTTGATTTATTTTCAAAGAATATCTCTTCTTTTTTTCACTTAAAGAAATTGGCTTTGTTTCCAGAATCTGAATCAGCTCAATTAACGGATGTACTCAGTGTATTGAGGAAAAATAGTCATCATATTAAACGACCTAAATTATATATGTATAGTGGAAATTAGAGATTACCAAGAAAAGAACATGATGTATTTGTATTTTAGGAATCTAAGTATTCATTCATTTACAATGCCAAAATTAAGTGATAATAAAATCAATAATTGGAAAAATTTAATTGAAAATTGGGATATTAAAGAATCAACAGCACTTATAGATAGTCATCTTAAACATGTTGTTATACAAAATCCTTCATCAAATATTATAACTTGTGCTGATCGCCGTGCTATTCTATTTTCAACTGTATTATGTCTCTGTAAAGCTCTATCACATGATAAATGGAAATTTAAAGAAAAAATTTGGTTAAGAAAATTCAATATTAATGATCAAATTATTATTCCTGGTAGAATTATTTATAAGTTTCAATGAGAAGAATTATTGTTTTTGCCAATTTAGATCATGAACATACATTTGAAATACAATGCGATGAAAAGAATTATATTTTAGCAGCTCGATCTGAACAAGATAAAATTCAATGGTTAAGTCTACTTATGTACATACGAAATAAAAGGTAATTCTATGTTTTTTGAAATAGTTTTTCTGTCGAGTTTGGTTTTGTTGATAAGTAAGATAAAATCAATAACTTTGGGAGGGGGATTAAGGCTCTTGAAAAGATAAACGCCTGATTTGCCTCGATCAAAAGACCACAGGATTCGTCGAAATCAACTTGGAAAGTATTTTCGATTGGAATTTTACTATTTCAATTTTTACTCATGTTCGATATCTGTTTTAAATCGTTATGGCAGATGTCTAGTCCCATTATCAAGGAAGAGAAGATTTTCTGCAAGCTCGAATTAGTCTATGATAAAAAATAGGGTTGACGGATATGACTTGAGTGCTATATTCCATGTACTGCACATATAAAAATCAACATGAAACTTGCAGAAATCCAAACAGATGCCAGATGGTCGAATAAAGGTTAGGCAATTATCAAAAGAGACACATGAATATATGTATCAATGTTTCTTGTTTGATATTTTAATTACGCTAGAAAGTTGACGAATATGATATAGAATATCAAACTGATAATAGAGCTCGTCATTTTTTGAGTACGTACAATCAGCTTTAGATTTATCATGTGACATAGTTTTTGCATGGAAATGATGGAGTTTAAACATAGATTTGGCTGGTCTATTTAAATTTTCAAGGGGCTGTGCTAACAAATGTTTCTTCTTGACATTGTCTAAGTACTTCATAAATTCGTCTATTATCGCCATGTGTTTATATTGATTTTTTATGCGACTAACCTTGACGTTTAAATATCAGGATTAATCATTTTACAATTATTCAGTATGGATAATTTTCATTCTGAATAAACAATATGCACCGTGACACATAGAAGTCGACATTTTCCATCTAATCGTCATGTTAAGCAATAGGATTTTGTAATTTGATTTAATAAAAAAGAAAAATGCATAAATTATATATCGGCTTTTTTTAATTTAGTATTCTCCAACGTGAATTATACAATATTCTCGTTAATGAAGATGCACAACAAGTTTTATTAACACCTGATCCCAGTCGATACAAGTAAAGTCAAAGGGTTTTAGTTTTCTAAACTAATTTACTTTTGAAATAGATTTTGTGCACCAAATTCTCCGACAAATATTCTCATTGATTACCCTACAAACGATAAATCATCATCATCATCATCATCGTTTATAATTCGTGGTGCAACTATCGAAAAATTAATTGAACATTTAACACATCATCAATTACTTCATCCACGCTTTGTCAAATCATTTCTCATGACCTATAAATCCTATTGTACACCATTACAATTATTAAATTTACTTATCGATCGATATAATATTCCCGAACCAACACCGGCATATTTATATACGGAGTATCAATTAAAAAAATTTCGTAAGGAATATGTTCAACCCGTTAAACTAAGGTAAAACAATTTTCAAAATGAATAGGAATAATGAATAGCTTTTTTCTTCGTGTTCAGAGTACTTAATGTCATTCGACAATGGGTTGATAAATATCTAAGTGATCTTATTGAATCTAATGATCACGTACTTGACCAATTACAAACATTTTTACAATCCATACCCGATACAGGCGGATTGTATCAATTTAAAACAAGTATTTTGAAATTAATTGATAAACAGGTTTGAAAAAACAAAACTTGACTGTTTTTTTTTTACAATGAAAATTATTTTTATTATAGACAATGGAGTATCAAGATCCGTCGAAGAAAAATCAACAACGAGATTTAATTAGTGATGAACGAGATCAAATGGAAGATCTCGATGTTTTTCTTGTACGTAATTCCCCAGGCCTTATATCCATAACGTCATGATATATTAGGTCTCTATGACATTTATATTGGATAAAATGTGTCCCAAAATAGATAGAATATAGCGATCTTCTTGTTATTAGCAACAATACTTAGGTCACGATCACGACTTACATCTTCATGGTACAAACAGTGTACTTATAGTTTTTCGTGACCCACGAAGGAAAGAATAGGGTTCGAAAATTTTCTTGAGATTAGATCACAGCTATGATAGTTGACAAAATCATGAAATATATCGATTATTCAATGATCGATGTAGCAACAATCTCATCTATTCAACGAACTTCTCGTGGACTGGTTCGGATTCGGGTAGATTTCGAATTAAATTTTCTTTTTTTATAGTACGATATGAAAGAATTATCTGATCAAATAACCTTAATCTGTTCAACTTATTTTCGTGCAATAACATCCCAAGAATTACTTTATCGTTTACCAAATCTATATAATTTACAAAATTATATGAAATTTCTTGATAAAGTGGTTTGTATTTAGCAACAAAAAAAAACAACAACGATCTATTTTTGCTAAATGGAACTTATTCGTTTTAGCTTGGGTTTTGGTGTAAACGATCCATATTAGAAACATCGAATTTCGAAGAACGTATTGCTGTTGCTGAACGTTTTATTCAAATTGCTATTCGAGCATATCAAAAGAAAAATTTCGCTGGTGTGTTTGCTATTATCTTCGGTGGAATTATTGATCTAGAAAAATCCTTACCACATACGTGGGATGTAAGAAAAGATTTTCCGTCTTTCGATACAACAAAAACTTCTATATGCTTTTAGCGTCTCAGTAAACAGAGTCGAACGTTCGTTACATTAGTTGATGATATGCTTGGCGAAGATTCACATTTTAAACTGTATTTTGAAAAATTACGTCAAAGTCCTTTACCTGTAGTACCATTTATTGGTAAGAAAATTTCAAAACTAAATTTCTATGTTTTAATTTCTCTGACTTGTCTTTCAGCTAATAATCAAACACGTATTGCACAAATGAAAGAAAAACATAATGTGATTGTTTTACCAACTGGTGAAACATTAATTAATTTTCGCAAATTTCAACAAATCGGGGAACATCTATGTGAAATTCAACAGTATCAAAATATGCCCTATGATATCGCTCCTAATTATGATATACAACGAGAATTGAAAAGACTTAATCCAATGAAAGGTTTTCAAGATGAAAATACTTTTCAAAATTATCTTGTTACACGTAAAGAATATATTGAACCAGGTGATTCGTCTCCACGAGTATTTGTAAGTTAATTGATTTGATAAAAAAATTTCATTCGAATAATTCTATTGTTTTCATAGGCAATACGACGACCGACACATACATGGCGTTCTCAGTCACGTGTTTCTCGTCTGTTTATGATTCCATCGACGTCATTCAATTCACATTCGCGAACAGCAAGTCAATCTGATGAACATCATCAGCAAAAATCAAATACTGATTTAATAACTCGTGAGTTAATTTTGATTTTTAGGAAACACAATTTGAAAAGAGGTAGAAGCCTGAGAACAATGAAAACGTGTGATTTTTTTACCTTAGTAATTTAGTAGAAGTTCTAAAAAAGGTTTTTAATTTTCTATCGATCGGCTATTCAAATTTTGATATTAAAATGGCGTTCGGAGATACATAATATAAGGAGAACAGCTAAAAACATTACTTTTGTCAAAAACCTATATCTACTAGCAAATAGACGTATTAAAAATGAAATAGCTTCGATAAGAACTGAAAATCCAGTGCAGATATCTCTAAGTGAAATATCACCGGTAGGTTCTGCTGTTACCTCCAAAAATTCGTTTTTTTTTAAAGAAATGAATTGAATTTCATTCTATTTAGGTCGACAAACAAGTCTAGATAATAATCTATTACCGTCTAGTAATAGTTTTGCTTTTGATAACTCTCTTTGTGGATTCAATGATGATTTTCATTCGGCAATTAACACACAAGAACCCAAACCTCCTCCTATACCACCTCGAACACCACGTACTTAAAATCGAAGTAATAGAAGAAAAAACGTCTTCGTCTACATAATGAACTACTTATCATCTTGTCAGATTCGGTTTTTTATTTTTCTTGCGCGTGTCTTTCATAAATTATTATTATTATCAACCTTGTTTAACTAATGCTGTGGATAATAAAAATTTAACAAAAAATCTACTGATTCGTTCAACGAATGAAATACTTCCAAGCCTTGCTCACAGTGTAAATATGACCGTTACTAATTCCCGTCCTTCATCTCTATAAAATAGCACATATACGAATGAAAACAAACACATTATGATTGAAACTGGTATTCCCTCATATTTATCATTTGTCCAGTCAAAGTATTAAGAGACAGAACTTGTCCAAAATAATTTAGGCGAAAATCAAAACGTCGATTTTGACTAGGCTGTATTCAAGGTTTCATTTGTTGAACCAGAGAAACAAAGGACTGATAAAAAAATGGAGCAAGATTCTCTCTTTGTTTCGAAAAATTGTCTACAGGATTGTAGTTACGATAGGAACCTCATTCTAATTGACATTCCAACATAGACTTTTATCTAGATTTCATCTTTTTTGTGCTCATAAAAAATGTTGCAATTGTGGCTTAATGCTATAGTAATATTGGCAAAAAGTACAGTTTGTATTTTTAAAAAAAAAAAACTTTGTTCCTTTTCCGAGAAAAAAATTCATTCTTACTAATATCTACGCATTGGAAATATTCTTTTATTTAGTTCATGCAGTGCAGATAGTAAAAAACTGCCTATGATCTGTAATTTATTTATATCTTTTAAAAGTACTCTAAAAACTGTCTTAGCGGAAATTCATGGCCTATATATTTCCTATATAGTTGAAGAACATCTCTGTATTAAGTCTCTTGGAATTCCTATTTTTTGAAAAATTGTCCCTACGCAGCTAGTCGATTGGAAAGATCTGTAGAAAACTTTTTTTTTATCAAGGACAATTAGCACATCAAAGAAAAACTAGATGGTATTCAAGTTTCACTCGAATACGAAATGCGATGCGAAGCAGGAATCTGGATCCACGAAAAATCTTTAATTCGAAAAATCTTGAATGCATTTGAAGTAGCCATAGTGCTATTCATCACTCTGAAAACTCTATTCTTACTTAGCGATACATTCTTAATGATCGAATTCAAGTGGTTGATTAATTATTTCGATGACTCATTATCTTAGATCAGCTGTAAATGAATAGACTATAGTGGCTAACATATGTTGATGACGTCACTTTAATTATTTCTTGATAAATTCTTTCATTTTCGTCATTTTGGAACCACATTTGTGAGTGAACAGAACTTCAGATTGAAGATTCGAAAACAGGAATAAGAAGTTCGATCGTGATACTTCGATCTCACGTTTTAACCACTTTTCTATGAGTTTTGGTTCTCGAGATCATTGCGACACAAAATGACGAAAAGATGCGGACGTCGAGAAAGTAAAAGAGAAGAAAAAAACTCGCGACGGACCACAGAAATGCTTCTGCTTTGCATCGCATTAATTACAAGTTCTATGTTGGACTTTACAAAGGATGCTCACGAGGGAGGGTCATCAACTGTTCAATCGTTTTTGAGTTGAAACTATTTGCATTACGTAATTTCAAAAGGGTTATGAATACGCTGAAAACATTTTTGGCGGGTAGCTTGTTGTTACGAAAATAGGTCATTTGAAAGGTATACTTTTATAATTGCCGTAGTCCCCCTGAGGAGTATTAGAAAAATTGATTTTCGAATTTTGACTTGAAACTTTACATAGAAATACACCTCAACGAGAGTAGTGTTTTGCGAACATTTTTGGTCATTAAATTTGTTTGTTTCGTCAAATCTACTATTTTATTTGAAAGATGTAGAATAAAAATTTCACAATAGTTGTGTCAAGTGAGTGGAATGCTAGAAAGATCTGAAACGTTCACAAAAATTTTTTCTCCTTGGGACGTCTTTCAATGTAAAGTTTCAAGTCGAAATTCGAAAATAATTTTTTTAAATGTTTCTGAGGGGGAGTCCAGGCACTCATTAAAACCCACACCTTACAAATGGCCTATTTTCGTAACAATAAGCCATCCGCCAAAAATATTTTCAGTCTATTCATAACTCGTTTGGAACTACATAATGCAAGTAGTTTCAACGCAAAAATGATTGAACAGTTAGTGACCTTCCCTTGTCAGTACAAGCGAACATATGTATAATTCAAATTTGTTTTTTAATACCCAACACTAGTTACATCTCAGCGGATTACATTTTATTCTTACTGTTGTATGACACGCTCTACGAATTGCATCAGTGATTATTAAGTAGCGTAATGAGCAGATGCTTATATTTTTACCGGAAAAGACACGTTTCAAGTTGAACAGATGATATATTTTTTGTACGATCAATGCAACTAGTTGCTCGATAAGCTTTTTAGTAAATAGGATGGCACTCTTTCACCAATTTTTCGCAAATCGGCAGCATCTGCAGCAATCTTCAATAAACAGCATTTTTGTAAAGAAGAAGTACACTTATCCTTGAACGACTAACTACGAAAACTGTACGTACACCAGTGACACTGCTTGTCACTTTCGCTCTTAATATATCTCTCTTTCATTCCTTTTATACCCTTTTCATTCTATACATATTAGAGCTAACAACAAGTTAAGAAAGAAAGCAGCCAGAGACTTGTAAAAATCAAATTATCAAAAAATGACTCGGAGACATTTTTTCTCTAATAGTATTTAGGAAAGAATCATTTTGAACACAATGAAACTCGAAACACAACCAACAGCAAAGATAGAGAAAAAAACTGTTGATAATAAATTTCAGCAGCCCATGTAAACGATGATCTTATCAAATCATAATACGGAGTAAATGTCATTTTATTCATTATTTTTAATTCATTGCGAAAATTATTCTGTTTCAATTCTGTCAAAGAAAAAAAGACGTCATTATGTCTACTCTTTCAATGTTAGGCTTCTTGATTCATTCAACTTTTAACCGAGGACCTTTAACTTTGTCGCTGACATTCACCTAGTATCATTTGTCATGTCCTAATCCTTCGTATGAAATCACGCGTTGTTTGAATTGTTCTATCAAAACTTTGGCAAAAGTTCCTTCTATATGAATCCTGGCTTAGAGATAAGTAAACATACCGAAATTTCCATCGATTACGGTTAATGGCATTATTATCCTCAACAACACATTCATATCATATTAATTACAGAAAAATACTATAATTAACAAATAATCTTCAATTAAAATGCAAAGTTAAACGATTCGACATAAGGATCATTGGAGTACTGACAAGTGATTTTGCAGTTTCAGTGGGAAATTAATAAACCAATCTTTGTTCTACCTCTAATTTTTCAATATAGCAGCAAAATAGGCTTCTTATTTACTCAAACTTCTTGAACAAATGGAAAAAATGAAGTGGATTTTTTGTGTCTCTACTATAGTAACAGAATCAACGAAAATCTTTATTTAGCAAGGATTAATCGATTTATTCTATTGCGTGTGCAAAATATATTGACCAGTTAATCCTTAAAAAATACAAAAGAATGAAACAATATAAACGAGTGAAGTTTTTCTTCTTCTTTCATTTAGTTCGTATGTGAGACCTATACGATTGAGTTTCAAGAAGCTCTTGTGAAAAACAAAGATATATCGTTATTGTACAATATGGTTCATTGGCCATTACTCATTATTTTAGCGTTATTCATGTCAGCTACGTGTCTGAAATGGCCAGACGATATTGATACTGATAACTTTAAGATGTGCTTTCATATTACGGGTTTATTCGATGGTGATTTAAGATGTTCTAAATATTGTGAAAGCAGAGGAAAAGCTGGGGGAATGTGTACTAGAAAACGATGTGTTTGTAAGGAAAAGAAGAGCGACGGAGGCAATAGCGGCGACGGTAACCAAGAAAATCAACAATTGACAGGTTTTATAAAACCAAATTTAAATATTAAATGCCAATTAGGTTCAATGATATGTCGAGTAAATTGCAAACAAACGGGTAAACCAGATGGGTCATGCATTGATGGAGTTTGTACCTGCTCAAGTTAATACAAATTAAAGCCAATACATACTGTTAAAAGTTCATATTTAAAAATGATTCTTTTTTTGAAAAATAAAATAATCATAATTGAAAACAGTCTTTGAGACTAACAAATTACTACGTAGTATATCCTAGACTTATGATTAGAAACAATTTAGTCGATGAATGTTTGCTACATATGATCTTGAATTATGAAAGAAAATAATCTTCAACAATGATCATTGATTGGATACTTTTATCCAACGATTGAATATATCATTCATATAAATTTAATCGGAAAATGCTTTTTTTCTCATTTGCCTATTGTTAGATGATCATAAATTCTGAATTCTATAGTTTTTACAATTGATAAAAATCAGTATTTCATAATATTTTTTACTTTTCCAATAACCTAACTCAATAAAATGTGTTACAGATATTTTGAGACAAATGTTAATACTTGAGAGTCTCTTAGGCAATCACATATTGATTTCTACACCAATCGATACGACGTATCAAAGCAAGCAAACGAAAAATAAAACACCATTGAAATATTGCAAGTGATTCTAAACATGTATTTTTTGAAAAATTATTATGATCTTAAATAAAGCATGCTGTTTGTTACCCTCAACTCTCAAACATATTCTTTCAATAGAATCGAACTTAAGAGGCTGTATCAGAAGAAAAAAATTAGGAAAACAATATGGAAAAACTGTAGAAAGTACGTTATAAGAAGAATGCAGGATAGAGGTGTCATTATGCCAAAAGTTAAAATTTTGAATCAATCAGGATGGTAATCAAATTACCGCATACTCATACCTTTATATGCATCTTTGTTCGCTTTTCGAAAAAAATGAATCGTGTAAAAGTGAGGACTAAGAAACTGAAAGATAGGCTTTTTACAGGTTTCGATCACTGTTAAAAGTTATAACTTCTGTCGTTTATAGTGAATTATGATTAGTAGGAAACTATAGTTGTAAATTTCATATGGATCATTTGCAGCTCAATAGTTGAATTGATTCCAGCACAATGATTTTGCTAATCTGATTAATATGACGAAATTAACTTAAGCATAGACGATTACTATTCAATGCATCTGATGCATACCAGGTCAATTAACCAAAATCATTTTATTTCTAAAAACTACAAAAACCTTCTTCTTTAATCAATCTCAAATATGATTCTTCCTTCTGATTGTTTGTGTTCATTGTCTCCGAATTCTTTCAAACGACTATCTTTTATTTATTTCAAATTTACATGCTTGCAAAATCTAATGCAAGTGCTCGATGAGCATTTTCAAATTTTAATGAATAATACAAAACGGATTGGTGGATCGAAAATATTAACATATTATTTTATTATTATATAGTTTAGTCGATCTGTTGGCGAGATTATTAGTTTATTTAATATCAGTCGGTCGATGATGATGTTTACACTTCTTTAAAAGGGCAAGTAGAAAAGAATGGATTATTAGTTTGAGTCATTTTTGAATCGCTATTCTGAGCGTAAAGGAGGCCAATTAGTACGTGATGCTTCCGCCAGTTTGATCACTTCGACATATAGCTCAAATCCTTCTATTTACATTGAGTTATAAGTACGGGCTCCAACTTCAATTGCATGCATGCCAGCTGGAAGATAGACAACTTCCGACTTTGAGCATGAATACGTGTTCGCTGGACGGTTCCACGTGCTACTGTATTAGAATACAATTTGTTCGAAATCAGAATTCGATTGTCGATCATGACACGCACGAAAGACCATGCTTGAATTGATGGTGTATAAATCTGACCCTGAACTCGAATCTTGTATAAACGTGGTTTAGCATGATGTAAAATGATTGATAATCCGGGAACTTTGAAAAAACCCCGGTGTAATAGTGTTAACGATGAATCCAGCAATCGTTTGATACGCGAAAACGAATTGTAGGGCTGGATTACAGCCTGCACTTTTACCTTGCACTGAATCAAGGTGAATTAAAAAGTTATTCTATCGAAACGTGCAAATCGTTCTGTGAAACAAGTATACTAAAAAGTGCAAATAACTTCCGACACAACACAAGAGATGAACGCAAAAGAAATAGGAATCAAAATTACAGAAAGATAAACAAAGGAGCTAATGTAAATATGTTTCACGGCTGCATATTCACATAGACCACTAATAGAAGGCTCCGTCTATCACCTTATTTTTCGTTATTCTCAAAAAGATGATTTTTCAATCAGAACAACTGAAATTTCTTGGCCCCCAGTCTAACATTTCAGTGATATCTTTCCAATTTAAAGATGTGAATCAGAATGAATTGCTGTCCGCCTAGATTTCTTATACTTGAATTCGGTATTTATAAAAACGGGTTTTAGCATCTCGAAAGAATATCCATTTTCCTACTTTTGACGTCACGTGCAATTGTTTCAGCATGATAAATGATAGGTAATTGATTTTAAAATTCTGTTTGGACGGAATTCTCCAAAGTGCCATCTTGTTTTTTATTCGAAGCAATTCTGATCTCAGTCTGTCAGGGTGTCACATTTAAACTTTGAAAAATTTAAATTTAAAATAAATTAAATCGTTTTTAAATGAAAGGTTAAATTGAAAATAAATTTTAATTCAAGAAATTTTAATTAAATTGTTTGAAATTGCTAGCATCATAAATAGCGCTAACTATTGTCTCCAATGAGAATTGTCATTATTATTATGACGCAATAGACTTATCACGTGCATTATATATATATAATCCTTTCATGTTTGTTTTTCTTCTTCTATTCTAATCTGTTTACATTACTCTTCTACCCGTGTTGTCAAAATAAAATTGCTCAACACTTATCTACGTCATTGAATCATAATATAAAAGTACGTCCTTTTTAAACATACACCGTTTATTAAGACCTTACAGAAATTCAAATTAGTTAAGTTTTGAAAACTAGTAGATAAATATAGTTTTTGACTTGATTGCTACTATTTAAAGTCAAATTTGAGTATCTTTCCTGTTTTCTAAAGATAAAACTAGTCATTCTTCTACGAATTGTGCTATTAAATATATTTTTTATGAGTATCCCGGTATTTTGAAGAAGAAAGATGACGGATGCTGCATAATCTGCAGAGAAATTTTAACTGTTATGAACAAACATTAACCTAAAATACTAGGTTCACCTCTCATTTAGTATTTACTACTGTTAAAGTCACGTCTTTTCCTCATAAAAATGATGAGTATCCATCCATCCAAGCAATTTATTAAATTTAAAATTTAAATTTAAATGATTTTTCAGTCTAAAAATTAAATTTAAAATTAAATTAACTTCTCGCGAAGTTATATTAAATAAAATAAACTGTAAATTGACACCCCTAGTCTCTGTTTCAGTGACAAAGTTACACGGATTCTTCTATAGGTTATAAATGAATTGCATATAGAGCGTATAAACTGGAAGTTCAGCATAGTGTCACATGTGAAACAAAAATTCTCATACGATACAATAAATACTAAAAATTTCAGCCTGGGTCGTCGGAGGTAGTTGATAAATCGATTGTGGGAGGAGTGCTAAAGCATTGCTAGAAATAAATTAATTTTTCGTCTGAAGTTTTATTTCATTTAAATACATAGATATGGCTCATTAAGATAGACAGCATTGCAAAGTTGTATGGTTTACCAAAAGCTATTAGATTCTTGGCAAAATTCCTGAATAGACAACACCTTTTTACGAATACAAAGCGTGCATCAACCCAAAACAATTCAATGTTATACAAATGCACGATTATTCAGAGTTCATTGTCATGCAATTGATGTGTTTACAATGTAGAAGTGATTCTGATGTTGCTTGCTTTTCACAAGACATGGGCAATTATGAAAAAATGTAAGTATTGCGCAGATTGAAAAGTGATGCTCGCAGAGGAATGAAGTGTTTGTTGCACTTACGTTAGACGAGCATATAGATCATACGTGAGCATAGAAAAGAAAATGGCTTTCGCTTTATCCCATTAGTGAAAGTAGGTGAGAATTGAGAACAAAAATGAATACCTTGTATGAATTTTCAATTTTAACAACTTGAGACCATATAGCGAAAAAGAATTCATCATTTCAACAGCACTTCATCAACAGGCATCTCATTGCAAAAAATGCCGAATTGCACACAAGCAACTCATCCATATGCTCCTCGTCGTTATCAAATTTTCCAGCAAGATACGGTATAATGATTGAAGATGCGTAAAAAACGAACTAGATATGAGATTGATTTGTCGTAAACAAGCTACCGAACCTTGTTATAGTCTCTCAGCTTCGGCCCAGTGGCATAAGATCTAGAGATGCATAGTATGATGAATTCACCATTACTTTGTTTACCAAATATTATTAGACCTCTCCTTTTGTCTTGAGAATGGCGAGAATAGTTTAGGAAATGTGCTGTCCAATTATACAGCAATAGTAAAAATACTAGAAGTTCATATCTAAACCATGAACAGATTTATGGGAGTGTCATTTGAAATAAGGATGTGAGTGTGGGTGTACATGTAGATAATCAAAAGAGGATTGATCCTGCATACCGGCATCAGCTTTCTGGTTCCAGTTCAAACTAACCCTGCCCTAAATGCATTTTCATAAATGCATAGCATGGCTTTCAACTTTAGCCATACCTCAAATAAATAATCCGAATCCTTATTAGCATCGTACCCTAATTTTTTCAAAAACAAATGATGAAGATCACAATTTTAAGGAGATGAGAGTGTATTCTTTACATCGACCTTTTCATTAGCATTGTTCGGAATCAAAAGAATATGCTTCTATATTTTGCCCTTGAACGTTTGCTGATGAGACGTCTTCGAAAACGAGTTATACTAGCGCCAATGTCTTGCCGAATTGTAGGTAGATCTAGTTTAGTGTCAGTTACCCAGGGAAATGAACATGCGCTTTTTCTACAATAGCGGCAGTTTTCACGAATTACACACTAAGAATATATTTATGAAATAGTAAGGTTTTAATATTCACTCATACACCAGTTACGTTGTAGTTCTTCAGAAAGCTTCGCTACCCAGATTGATCAAAACGGACTCGTTTACAGTCTGTTTATCGATGGTAAACGATGTCAAAACGGTATATTTACGGCAGTAAATAGACCGTATTTGCCCGTAATACCTGGCGCAGTAATACGGCACCGTAAACGGGACTGAATTTTCATGGTTTACGGCAGTCTGTGCTCCGTACTCTCATGATAATACGGTCCGTATTACTGCGCCAGATTTTACGGCAAACTTTCGCCCGTAAAATAGTCGTAAAGTAACCGTCAATGTCCGTATACGGACCGTACTATTTGACCTGGGTAGTAACATCAAAATTTCACTGGATCATCTTTTTGTGTTATGCTGAAAGTCATCTGTTGATAGAAATTTTCCAAATAATTTCACAATATGCATTCCATCATCGATGAAACATAAAAAACCTTATCACACAATCAGTTATATTTTAATCTTTGAATATTTTCTTTTCAATGTATTTTTAGAATAATGTCTCAAATCAAGCGTCGGTCCAAGAAATTCAATGTGATGTAAATGAACTACCAGACATGTCATCTGGCTCAAGTGGTGTTTCGTGAGCTTGTTCTACTGCATATCGCTTCTTATTAAACATTGATATTTCTTTTTTGTTTTAGATCACGTGCCAAACCGATAATTAGTAAAACAGTTCTCATCGTGTTGCTTGTGATAGTTTGTGTTGTGGCGATCGCTGCAATTACTGTTCCGTTGCTGTTAACATTTCTTACTTCAGCAAGTGAGTTGAGTATAATAGAAAGATATTATTTTGAAGCGGCTATTCAAAACGAATCCCTAAATAGATGAAAAACAGTGGGGACCACTAAAGATTAATAAATTACTGTTCGAATTCGAGTTGATGAGGAGTACCTCTGTTGTGTTTTCAATCAACCCATTGAAGAAAGCAGTACCCTTACCCAAACCCCTTGTAACGCCTTGATGAGGATGCGAGACGCAGCTACTAAAAATGCCAGGTGCCACAGTATTGGGTATGGCAGAATGACAGCAATGGAAATAAAATAATATTGAATAAAGATCCAATTGTTTATTCAATGAATGGAAATAGTTGTGAATATGAAGAACTCCATAAGCAAGTAGCTGACACGAGTTCGAACGATTGTAAGGGACAATCGAGTTAGATTGATTGTAATGAACAATCAAGTTGAAAGAAAAAGGAAATATGCAATTGATCAAAAGATGATTCCTTTTGATAGAGAAGAAGAATTATTAGTATATCTTAGTGAAAAGAGATATACGAAGAAGCTTGAAGAAAAAGAGAGAGAAGAGTAATTATCATATCATTTTCTGAGTCTAAGCGCGAAAACGAAAAAGTGCCAATATTGAAAATAATAAGCGCGACAACGACAATAAGTAACAAGAGAGAACAATACAAAGAAGAAATAAATATTCATGACATAACAAATATCAAGACAAGATCAGTGATGTTGCTGCCGTCACACCCCTCTATGATTAATTCTTATGATTGATAAGTCCTTTTTGTAGCGTTGACAACGTATTCCTTCAGAGTTTACTAAATAGAGAGCTAACTAGAGGAATACAATCGGTTTGAAAGATCCAGAACACTGTTGAGGACCTTGATGTTGCAGCACTCACCCACACCCAGTGAAAAGCATCAAATGAACCATTAGAAAGTTACGCTAGAGATTGAAATTTTTAATCGATTTTACAGATATTTGTCTCTAAAGAACCGAAAAAAAAATCGAAGAAATCAATAAAAATCTTGCATTGACTGCAGCATAGTCCCATTGCTAATCCTGTGTTTTTCACGAAACAACTATCTTCATTATTGTGAATATGGAGTAACAAAGTTAATATTGCGCACTCGTTGCATTTCAAACATAATCTTCTTACTATGAAATAGCCTACACTGTAAAAAAAATTCGTAGAATAATAAACCCAAAAAGGGTTGATGAAAGTGCAACGTATAATAAACCCTTTTTTCCGTATGTGAAATTGCCATAAACCCTTTAATAAACCCTTTTAAATACGTTTTCTAGTGGGACAAACATCTGAAGGTTATTTTTAAAAAAGTATTTTAGATGTTACACAATCATTATTTTGCTATTATTCCAATTTAGTTTGCGTTTCAGATTGTATATATATATACTTTCATAGATTTATAATTAATTAAGTGATGTACTTACTATTGTCACCTGGGTTCGAATTTATGACATAATCCATCATTGTCTAACTTGTTATCCATTCGATCGGATTCGCGCTCAAGTTGCATAGTATGAAATGTACTCTTAAATTAAACGATGTTCTTCTGAATAGGCGCTTCCTATTTCGATGAAGAAATCGGAATAATAGATTTCTGTACCGCTTATTTATTTGAAATTGAATGATATTTTTAAAATATTATTAAAGTAGATCACTTAAATTTTATAGTTCATATTACAGATATATCGATATTTAAAAGTATATTATATATTTAATAAATTATTTAATTGATAGGAATTCCAAGAAATAAATTTTAAATAATTTTTAGAATTTTTTTCTGAGTCTTTTTCTTTAGGGACTGAAAAATAACGCTTAGAAATGTCTAAATTTTAAAAGAAAAATATTGTGAAAGATTTAGTATTCTAATTTCTTTTAGAACTCCTCAATTTTCGAAAACTTTATATTGATTGGTAGTACTCTTCTCGATCGAAGTATGTTTGTTTTTGGAAATAGCCACCGTAGCAAAATGTTTCAAGTGATAGCGAGAGAGCGCTTTGTTGAAAAGTTAGAATAATTAACTCTTGATTGTAGAATAATAAACGCTTTTTATGAAAGAGTAGAACAATAAACCCTTAGTTACGCAAGGCAAAACGCTTTTTGTGAAAAGAAACAGGTATGAACCTTTCATCGTAGAATAAAAAACCATTTCCATAAAAATTATAACCATAAACCCATAACCGTAGAATAAGAAACCCTTTTTATGAAGGGTATATTGATGAACCTTTCTTTTTCTCCGCTTAAACCCTTTTTCATTTAAAATACCCTATGTATCAAATACCCTTTTTCTCATAAACCCTTAAAGGGTTTATGCGGTTCTTGTAAACCCTTTAAGGGTTTAGGCAAATTTTCCGAAAGTACTAGGGTTTCTTATTCTATGAATTTTTTTACAGTGTAGGAATGCCAAAAACGATAACTTAGTGCAAATATCTCATGAATCTATTCTTTCACACAAAGAATACCTCCTTTTATAAAATTTCATCACTAGTTACTACAACTACCACATCAACGACATCAACAAGTGCTACAACAACAACGACGACGACAACAACCACAACCACCACTACTACTACAACAACAACAACCACAACAACAACAACAACAACGACGACGACGACGACGACGACAACAACAACAGCAACTACTACGACTACAACTACTTGTGAGTTATTAAGATCTTCTCGGGTGATTTCGTCTCAAACGAAAAAAACTTGGTATCGTATAGAACCTAATTTGTAATGCATTCGAGACCTTGCAAAACTTTTCATACGAAGTTAAGACATCTCCGGAAGACTTTTCAATGTCCTAGAATATTTAGCTCGAACCTTCCTATTGTGTACGTAGTTTTCTGTGGTTGTGTACGAACCATGTTAACTGCAACGCATTGTCTCAAATTCGTTTATTTATATGGCGCGTCCACACAAAACTCCTAGTGTGTTGTTAATTCATTCACAGTAGAATATCGATTCTATGTAGTTAATCAGCAATATCTAAGCTATTTGTTTATCCTGTTTTCTATGAGAATTTTCATGAAAAAATAACTTCTATTTTTTCTATTAAATATGACTTTTCAAATTTTTTCGACAACTCACTTTTCTTAGTGCTAGTGCCTATTTCAACTAAAAGCTTAGTATGAATCGATATATGACGTATCTCAGTGATAATATCATTGGGATTTTCCAAAACAATTAACGTGTCATCTATCCGTATGTAGATAGATGTGTACTTACATAAATCCAGAGTTATAAACATCCAATCATCAATGCACCAACCTGTAGATCTATGGAGGGATGGATAGGTATACAGATAGATTGATAGGTAGGTAAATAGATAAATGGGTAGATAGTATAGACATGCAAAGTGGTCACGGTCATGGTCACACTTCCTCGCGGCTAGTTTTGAAAAACTCTCCGCGACCATGACTGAAAATCGTGGCAACACAGGTGTCTAGTAGATATATATATAATTATATAAATAGAAGTTTTCATCTTCTTCACCTTTTTCCCTGCTCTGGCATACTGATGTCTCTCTCATTGAACATGTTGATCTCATGCAGGTGTTACGTGATCAAAGGTTTTATCTATCTATCTACCCATTTATTTAACTATCTGTGTATCCATCTACCCCGCGATTGATCTACAGGATGGTGCATTGATGATTGGATGTTTACAACTCTGGATGTATGTAAGTACCTATCTATATGCGGATAGGTGACTATTTTTTTCGGAAAATCCCAATGATACTATCACTGGGATTTGTCATGCACTCAATTTGTGCACATAAAGGCGAAATGACGAGTAAAAAAACTATTAGCAGAATCTCAATGTGATTAGAATGTGGAAATGACGAAACTACTGTCTGGAATCCGTTTGTCACGACCTAGAGGAAGAATGTGTGCACATTTCTATCCTAGACACTTCAACACTCCATTTAGATCGTATTTCATAAAAGAAAGTGCGATAATTAGTCATAGTACTCAGAAAGAAAATAGATACATTAAGAAATTTTTAAAAGATTCCGAGATTTTCAGAGAGATAGAAAACCTTTTCTTTTGGTTTCGTCCAAAAACGTTGTCTATTCGCGTTCAGATTTTGTTTTCTACTCAAAGTTTCACCAAAATTCCAGTGGAGTTCATCTACATTTGCAACAACTAGTACCACTACACCTATATATATTTCGCTAATCTTTAGTCGTATTTATTAAACACCTTGTGTCTAGTCTCCATCAAATTCATGCAACTTATATTTATCCTCCTTAGATATTCATTTCAGGATATGAATAGAATTCTCAGATTAATGCTGTTTCATAGGATAAATATGCTGAAAAATCGTGCAACAAGCTCATCTTGTCAGGATAGATTCTTATGTAGAGAAGCTAGTATACTTAGATAGTTCTGTATTTTAAATAGAGAAATCTCCTATGTTTGACATTACAACAATAAAAAACAATATTTACTCTATTCTTTTCAGCCAACGCGATTGTCTATTCTCAATCGTTCACTTACTTTACTACTCCTTCCTCTCAATGCACCGATTGGACCACATTTCGAGCGTTGCTCGTCGGTAGTAGTTATACATCGCTCACTATCAGTGGTACTAACGATCCAACTGGTATAACCTTAACAAATGCGGTTTATGTCAATGCCATAGCTCAAGCTCTGCGAACATATTCATCATACGGTCCAGTTTCATCAAATAGTTATTCATGGGCAGTCGGTGGGTGTGGTGGAGGCCCTGAGTTAACGGCTACAGGTTGTGTATGCTGCTGTAATACAGGCTATACGGTACGACCATGCATTGGGAACTATAACTGGGGAGGAGTCAATTGTTATACATGTACTGCTGCAGGACAAACACTGACAGTTACAATTATGTAAACATTGCCATACTGTTAACAATAATATTTTCATTCGCATTGTGCTTTGACTCATATCAATAAATAAATAGAATTTAAAAGGCAGTACTTGTATCTAGATAACTCTGAACCAATTGAATATTCAAGATTTCATACATTTATCTATACAAATATCAATATTAGCTCCTGAGCCTACGGCTATTTAGTACTAGTAAAAATCAGAAAATCGAAGTTTTATTGTGCTCGATCGTGAATCTGAACATTTCGAGATATTACGTTTTGATCTCAGCAAATCTATGATGCTTCATTCAACATTGAGTGTTGTATGGTGACAATTCTTTTTCCTATTGATTCTAAAAAGACTGATCTTCAGAGAAGTTTTGCTTATTCAAGTCAATTATCGACCTATCTTACTGTATATTAGCGAGATTCCAGTCAGTGTAAGTAAATCTGATAGCGAAAGTCCAAATACTTCACTGTATCTCGAAGTTTGTGTATCAGTGGATTTAAAGGAAGTATTTGACCTTTATTGTCAGATAGACTAATAGAGGCTACATTCTTGCTAATAAATCTTAATACACGTGGATCTTACACTCTAGAAAAAGGTATTCTACGAAACTTATAAAGGATCTTCCGCCGGGTACACGGGAAGATCCTTTGGAGGTTCCGGAAAAACACGGGTTTGGCACCGAACCATTTCGCAACCTATAAAAAAAAGGTTTCGCATCAAAGGTTTCGTGATATACCCTTTCGATCAACGGACAAAAAGGCTCCGCAAATGAAGTTCAGTACAAAGCCTTACCATGGTGTATTGAAAGCACCTTTTACAAATCTGAAATTACCCTCCAAACGATTAAAACCAAACCCAAGAAATTCAAGCAGAACTCTTTATACAGGGTCCTCTGTTTTAGATACCATAAAAGCCGAATTTCGCAATACACCAAACATGATTCATTTTCGATTCCATATAATCTACAATGAACGAAAAAAACAATTAATCTTTCTTCTTGAAATTCAGCTTAACTATTCATTACCACTTCCGAGTCAAACACCAAATGTGACTACAGCAATTCCACATTAAGTAATTCAATACAACGTAATTTCTTTAACGCTCCCCTCTTCCCGTAAATATATCATGCAGGAACCATCTTTCAATGCACCGTTCCACCCAATTGATAATCCTGCGATGCTTCACATGTCAATTTAAATATTGTATTAGGAGAATCGATTTGATCTAAAATAGAAAGCAAATTCATTCAGTTAATTTCATTTTATATTTTAATGGACATGCTTCATATTGAATAGGATCAATTTGATGTACGATTGGATATGGTGATTGGGTCATCTGAGTGTGCATTTTTGCAGTGATTATTGTTGGGAATTTCGATGGTGATTGATCTAATCTAGGTTTTCGAAAAGTAAATATATTCATATCATATCATTTCATCGCGTTAGTGGTCATGAAGAAATTTGATATAGGCTGGAATGTAGAAGAAAATCGGCTGATGGAACTACAATATAGTTTGCTCTGCCCGAGGTGAAAATTGGATTGTTTTTTGCTGAAATGGATCTTATATTTAAAAATGTAAGTATTTATATGTAGTCAATTTTTATTTAGATTTAATTCTGAAGTTTATGCGTTAGTTGGTTGAGCATTAAGAAAGAAATGAAAGTGTGACAGCTTTTGAGTTTCGTTTTTGATGTTCCTTTCTTTTTATGTGTAAGTTGAGCAGTAACAAGAGTTATGTTGTTGAACTAGACGTAGCTTTACTTTTTTGAACGTCAAGTGAATTGCATGTGAAAAGAATGGAATTTGTTTTGGTGACGTTACACGATTATGGAAAAGGGTATGAAATTTAAACTGTTGATGCCGGAGTGGATAACGATCTATTGAGCATCTTGATTGAATCACTACTTATTGTTTTGTAAATGATTGAGGCAGTGGTAGTTGTTGTATGTTTTGTAACGGAATGAACTTGAACTACATTCTTGCAGGATAATCACTTTGAATTTATATGAAATTAGATGTTTTCTAGAGTTTCTTATAGATGGGATTATTGTATAAGGTAGGAGATTTGATGAAAACGTTTTTTCGAAAGATCAAATATTTTCCTCTTTTAAAAATAGTATGTGAAGACGTCAATAAAACTTGAAATATAAAATTCGTAAATGAACATCAAGAAAAACTAATTATGTAGAACGAAGAGGAAAAATAATAAAAGTTGTATATCAAGTCAAATCAGTTCAAGCGAATCCGTTTAGCAGCAAGTCGTTGAGATTGCTCTGATGTAACTATATTTGAGGATGAGTTTGCTTCAGGTTTACATTTTCGTGTAACCAGTGGAAGAATGTTTTTGCTTGGTCGAATTTTATCAAGTGCATTTTCTTGTTGATGTGCTGATACTAAGTTTTTCGAAGATGAAATCGGTATCGATTTCATTGACGTTGTATTATTGGACAATTTTTTAATAGTAACTGGTGTTGTTGATGCAATTTCAAGAATAGTTTGTGATCGTTCATCTTCAGCGGTTAAAACCGGTGGAGAAGCTATTGCTAAACGATACGGATCATCTTCATCATCTGAACTGGATATTGTATTTTCATTATTATCTGCAACTTCATTAACAGATGCTTGATTAAAAGTGTTTGAACTAATAATTTTCAAATGAGAAGAAGAATATTTATTGTCGTCGAATCGTTCATTATCGTTGAGTTCTTCAAGTGATTAACCAACCATCTAAAAAAGCAAACATAAATCGCAATAGTGTGTTAAACGACAAAAGTTCTAAATTTATGTTTACATTTAAAAATAAAACTGTTTCTTGAAGTTAGTCGTGCTTTGCGTTCTGCTCCTCGAAAAAATCATGTTATGACTGTTGTTTGGAAGAATGAAATATAAAACTAATATTCAAAAAGAAGAACATTTAAAAAACGATATTGGGGGAGATCATGCTCTTTCGTGACGATTTATTGCAATCAGACGAGAAATAATTTTATCAGTGACTTCTGTTCAAAAGGAAATACAAAAGTAACGTCATTCTATGTTGTCATATTACTTATAAATATACGTGCAGTGAAGTTTTTGGTAGCTACACTTTTTTATTTTATTGAGAAGGCTTAGTCTTGAAGTAGCAAATTACTTTTTGAAACTTCTATTAGACAATTAGAGGTATATGTCTGGCATGCGAAGTAAAACAATGAAGAATATGTTTTACTTGAGATTTAAAAATTTGATTTAGTCAAGATATTTGCTTGAAAAGATCATCTGTTAATATCTTTTTAAAATAATAATCTTGGCAAGTTATTTTTCTTCTGTCGAACTAAATTAGGAGACTTACTTTATTCGAAGTATTAGATGGTGTCAAGATATTACGGTTGACAATTGAAGATTGAGTTAAGTTTTGCACTATATTCGTGATTAATGCTTGTCTCTTGATGGGTGGTTGATTGATAATTGTATATTTCCAGTCGTTCAGTAAACATTCAAGTGATTTATTAAAATGACGCGAATCTTCTAATAGTACAGAATATAATAATCGACAACATCTGTTATGATGGACAAATTTGATTTCAAAAACGTGGTACATCGATATAAGTAGAGCAAGAGCCGTTGAGAATGACGAAGTTTCTGTTACCAAATGGAAGTCGACATAGAGCTCGAATTTATCATCAGAAATTTTGATGCACGGATAAGGTACAAGTATATCCTATATATAAAGTAAAAAAACCACATTTTATGATCTAAAAATGAACAAACAGTTTACCTCATATGTAAAAATATTGCCGACTGGATCACCGAAAATTTTGCATAAAACACGAATTACTCGAAAAGGTAAAACATCTAACATAAAAAAAATTAATATTCTAATATTATTGAAGAATTACTTATTTTCCTTACAAGGGAAGTATACTACAGACTGCTATTCAATATTAAGCCTGATAAACATTAAAATGTATCCTTTTTTTAGTCCATTTTCAAATTCGTGAAACAACGTGAAGAATCCTTTTGCTGAGCATATAAAATTTATTTCTCTGTGTCGAAATTTTTCTAAAAGTACTTACCAGGCAAAAAGCAACCATTATCAAGTATACAATCAAAGAAATGCGGCAATAAATCATTCGTATTTTTATTAACAAGATAACGCGACGTTAGCATCGCCAACCCTCTACTGAAAGGATTTAGTCATGTAGAACGTAGCTATCCAAAATTATCTAGCTGAGAGATTTTACATTTTATAGCTTCAAAATGATTTTCATGGAAAACACGATTGATAACCGAGCATAAATAGAAAATTTGCTTGGAAGTATCACCATGAAAACGGCATTTAAGTAGGGCTTACCAATAGTATATGCCGATAGTGAAGTTAAGTGCATCCGATCTGCTGCAGCTCAAGCTGTGCTCTCAAAAACTTTCGATCAGCTTGATAACAGAGTGAAGCAAAAGATCCATTCAGGAGAGCTATAATCGAAATACTCCATTTTAGTAAAGTTACAACTCAAATTGGTCTATGAACTAGATATTTAACATGAATCTGGACGAGTGACAAATCAAACTGACTTTTTCTAACTGTATTTCGGTTAGCTATATCCTCATTTTTGCTCAAATCCATCTGGGTTCATTTTGCTTCGGTGCGTTTTCCGTCTAGAATGCATATATTCAATCCCGGGTGCACGTTCACAGATAGATAAATCTAAGATTTACATCTTTTGAATTAAATCCACGCGCAATCAGGAAAAACTTATTAAGATAATTATGACAAATATAAATTTCAAATATTTCATAGGACTTGAGTAATTATTTCATGATCTGTCTTCGGAAGAACTTCAAGACATCTCCTATTTTCGAAACCCAGGAGAATGAATCCTAGCCTAGGATCCGATGAGTTCCGATCGGTTCCTATTGGAATCCGACGGAGCTCTTCGGAAGGCACAAGGAAACTATCGGATTATCGTCGGATTCCTGGTTCCAGAATCGATATCGGATCCTAGTATCGGAAACTGATAAAATCCGACATCAACCGTCAATCGGAACCGGAATACTTCGGATTTCATTGGCTTCGACAATCGGATATCATTGGAAATGCAACAGTTGGATCCGACATTGATTCTTCAACCAGGAATTCAGCGGAATTTCGTCGGATGGTAGGAGCCCATAGAATCCGATGGGATTCGGTATCGGATTGATTCACCTGGGAAATTGTTTCAACTTTTCTGATGAAGACAACGTATAACTATTCAATAATTCTGTAAGACCCGTAGTCTTATAATCACAACAGATTTTTAACTGAGTGGCTAGTCGCCTCCACTAGTTTCGTTGTATATATGCGGTGAGCGTTATCCTTTTAAACACTGCATGATTGATTGAAATTTTCGCTTCATTATATAATTATTAGATGAAAACAAAGAGAATTTTCAAGAAACCCGAAAACAACCGGTATGGGACTAATTTAATTCAGTTTCATCTACATATGAAAAAAAAATTACTCACAATTTTGAGAAGAATAAGACAAGATTCCTGAGTACCTACACAGTTTGCGAACGTTCGTAGATGCGCTAATCTAGAATTCTACGTGAGCAGTTTGAATAAATTCTTCGTGCTACAATACAACTTAACAACCACACAATTTTCGAACTAATCTGACAGCTACAAAATATTTATTATGCACTGCATGTTCGATTTGTCTTTAATTGCATATCATATTCTATTAATATTTAATAAACATTGTATGATTCACTTCTTGAAATAAAAACTGCATAACCTATACATCTTAAATCCAGTCAGAAACATTCGATCGTACCAATACCTCAGACCACATACTAACATGTCATAGTATATGATACCATAGTTTGCAAGGATACATGAATTCCTCTGAATAAGATGCATGCATAGACAACGTATGTAATGATTTAACATATACATTAATGCAAGCTTTCCTCAAACTATAAAAACTATTTTTTTTTCGAAAAAAGTCTCTCTCTCTATCCTGAAAAAAGCAAAATGCAAAATTTCAAAACACTAACAAAACCATCGTGTTCCCCGACCCCGATTATCTTCGGTCAAACCTATTCCAGCAGAATATTGTTTGAAGTTAGTTAAGTTTATGCATCTGCTGTCCTATTGGATGAGCGAACGAACGAATGCATTTAACTCGTTTTTCGTGATACCCTCCTTTCAGTAGAAGGAATTAGGAAGTCAATTAAGTTAAATCTTTTTTTTGTATTATTGACATTCAAAATCAATTGAATGATAATTATTTGCTTAAAAAAGAAAGCAACGAATGTGCCAATGCATAATTTCATACTAATATCAACTATTAGATAATCCCAGGAGAGTCATTCCGAGACTAGGATCCTATCGGATTCCGACAAGGGTCAAACCATGAATATACCAAATATCCATGGATTCCAATAAAACCAACGAAATCCTATAGGATTCCGGGATCAGGACCTACAGTCGGATCCTTGGTGTAGGATCCAGTGTTGGAAATTAACGGAATCTGACATGAACCCCATGTCGTGAGAATCGCCGCGATTTTCGTGATTTTTTAAAAAATTGGCGTAAAATCGTGATTTATCGTAGTTCTTTAGAAGATCGACGATTATATCAGATTTTATCGCGATTATGAGGGAAGAGCTGATTTTCAAAAATTATGGATAAATCGTAGCAATTATTCATTCACCGTTTTGTTATGAACACACACGGATATATAAACAATGCCGTTCAATGCATAACAAATAAGTTTTCGAAATATACTTTTCTGATAAATTATTTCTTGGTTATTTTTAATCAAGGAAATGTTAATCCCGATTCATGATCTGGAGAGGACTACACTGAAGCGATCTGATAAGGATCGTACGATCTGATCGGCTTGGATCTTGAGAACAAAAAAATTGAATTAAATTAGAGAAAAATTCCAAATATGTGTCTCCAAAAGAATCAATCAAATAGTAGAAAATATCAGTAAATACACGGTAAAATCTAGCATAAAATCACGATTTATCGGAAAAATCGCTGATTCTATCGCGATTCAGCGCACGATTATCGTTTCGATGAATCGGGATTAATCGGCATTTTTTAGTCGATTCAAAAGGACATGGACGTATGACCCTAGTGTTCTTATGAGAAAATATGCATATTCACCCCTAATTAAGAAAATGTTTTTTTCCGTCGGAGCCGACAGTCAATCCGTAACCCTGAATCCCATCAGATCCGATAGGATCCGTCATAGGATTCATTCACCTGGGATGTTGATATTGGTAATCCACATATACATTTTCTGCATATGATTCGAACAATATTAAAAACATAACTCTGGTCAAAATTGCAACGACTTGAGTATATATCAACTTTTAAATTAAATTTTAGTTCTTTTGTTCATGTTTTGCTTCTTAAACTTCTTTTCGTCTACCAATGAAATAAAAAATGATATTAAAACAAATGAACAAAATCGTTATACGGTAAGCATCTGCTAGCTTTCAGTAAAAAACAATTCGTTTCAAAGACATGTAACAAAATGTCCATTTGATAAAAATATGCTACTACAAATGCATTCACTATAATCAACTAAAAAATAAACCCATTCCAATGCAAAAATGTCTTTTAATTTTTGAGGTCATTTGTTTCAATATATTGATACTACAAAATATTCAACATAATGCAAATCTTAGTACTTTCTCTTAGATTACTCATTTTACAAAATTCATTTGCTATCAAAATACAAGTACATCAATATGATCATTCCGTCAGCCTAGGGACCAGTGAATTGACGTTCGACATCGATGAGCGTTACTTGTCGGTAGAAGTGCTTCATTTCTTGATGTATTCATTCGGAACAGTAACGGAGCTTTAAAAACTTCAGTGTATCATAAAGAAGCAGCTGAGCCGTATGTCGTACCATTTGGATCAAATCATCCTGATCATGTTTTTCAAAACATCATTGACACTGCTATTACTAGAGCAGTTCGTTATTTAACAACCTTGTCTCAATTCGAAGAAGAAATACGACAAATGAAACTCACGTTTCTCTATAATGGGTAAGTTTCAGGTATTCATTCACGTTTCTCATTCTTTGTATGTGACTTATAGTTATCCGCCAAGACATATCGATCGGTGACTCACCAAATTATTCAGTAAATATTTATCCAAGCATTTCATTTTGTCTATGCTCTATAACTCTGGTGAATTTGACTATTTACGTCACCAGTTATTGAGAACATCAACGCATGCAGAATACGATAAAACAACTGACAACTTAATTAGCCATAATCAAACTCGCGACAAAAATATGAAAAATCAGGTTATGAAACTCGTAGATAACAACGAATTAACAACCAGAAAACGTCTCATCATTCATCAAAGACATGAAAAACGACTCGGAAACAATCACCGACATATTCACGAATTGTGGAGTCGCACTTTCCATCAAACAGAGATCATGAATACTGTTCTGATCATTGGAACTTCTCTGAATCACAAATTAAAACAAGAATTGATGGTCAAGATGATAAAACATATCCAGGTACTAGAAGCGACAAACAGAGCAAAACACAACCTGAGACTGGTAAACAAACATAATCCTCAAGCAGAGCTAACGAGCCACTAACTTAACTGATTTAGAATTTTATGTTGTCATTTATAAATAAATAAAACATCACTCAATTGAAAAGAACATATGAAATGTAACAGTAGATTTGAAAAACAAACAGACCTGCAACTAAGGCACACAAAATCATCGCCAAATTAGCTACCTCAATAACAGCATCGTCACAGATGTGCATATGATTACACGCCTACGACTACCATTATAAAATAATCGCATCGTTCAAATTTCCAAAAAACTAGCACATCATACCAATACAGTAAATAAAATTATTAGCTACTTACTCTAATCAGCTATTTCTTAGAAACAAGCAAATTCAGGACACTCTCTGTAAAGATGCAGTCAAAAATACTTCCAAAGTAACGAGCAGCCATTTCCAACATACAGTAAAACCTCCCCTAGTGGACACCTCCGATAGTGGACACTTTTTTTCAGTCCCTTTCATACAAAATACCTCTCTATAATGGACATTGATTTCAATTAATAAAATATTCTTTGATGATACATAAATGACAGAAAAAAGAATCGTCCGTCTTATCGAATTGAGGAAAAGTAAAAATAAAACAATTGTGATATTGTTTTATTTGTCGTATTTGCTCTATTTGTTCCATTTGTCTATAATTTCTAACTCTCGAGAACGAAAAAGAAGCATAATGTCTCATAGAAAGGCGCTAACTTTGGAGGAAAAAGTTGCTTTAATCAAGGATAATCAGAATGGTCATGGCTTATCAGTTCGTCAACTGACTGATAATTATAAAATATCAAAAAGTAGCGCTGCCAATATTCTTCGTCGAAGTGAAGAATTTTTAGCTGATTATTCTTCGAACAGTAATAAAGGTATTAAGCGTAAACTCAAGGACGAAAATAGACAAAAAATCGATGAAATTGTCTTCGAATGGTTCGCTCAACGACGTGCTAAACAAATTCCTATTTCTGGCCCCATTTTACAAGAAAAAGCAAGGCAAGTCGCTGAACAATTAGGTTGTACGACAGAAACATTTAAAGCATCAAACGGTTGACTTGAAAAGTTCCGCAATCGTCACGCTATTTCATTTCGAACAATTAATGGTGAAAGTGCTTCAGTGGATGATTCCACAGTCGAGGAATGGACACAACGACTTTCAACAATACTCGATGGATTTAATGAAAACGATGTGTTTAATGCAGATGAAACGGGTTTGTTTTATCGTGCAACACCTGATCATTCATTGGTCTTATCAAAGGAAGAATGTAAAGGTGGGAAGAAGAGTAAAGAAAGACTCACAGTTTTACTGTGTTCGAATTTAACTGGAACGGAAAAATTAAAACCAGTGGTAATCGGTAAGAGTATATTCGTTGATTAATCACTAACTCATATAGTTTTTGTTTAATTTTAGGTAGAAGTCAACGTCCTCGTTGCTTTAAAAATATCACTACGTCGAAATTACCTGTCATCTGGCTATCAAATTGAACTGCTTGGATGACCTGTAACTTATTTGCTGACTGACTCATACTTATCAACAGTCAAATGAAAAAAAAGAATCGAAAAATTCTTCTTTTCATTGACAATGCCCCATGTCATATAATTAATCATGATTTATCGAATATCAAAATTGTCTTCTTTCCTTCAAACACCGCGTCCAAGTGCCAACCACTTGATCAAGGTGTGATTCATTCGTTTAAGTGCTATTATAGACAAAAACTACACTGAAAAAAAAAGGTGCCACACGAAACCCTTGAGGTTTCGTCGAGTTTTACGATACCATATAAGTATCCGTAGAATCATACGAAACCAGTATGAGGTTTCGCGAAATCCAAGGTTCTGTAAAAGACTTCAAAGAGTTTTAAAATGAAAAAAGGTTTCGTCCGGAACCCTTCGAATTGTGTCTTACCCAATAGGTTTGGTCAAAAACCCTTTCGAGTTTCGTATTCAGAAGGGTTTCGTAATAAGCCTTGTGTACAATTCGCTCATCACTACATTACCATTCAAAATAATAACTTCTACTTTCTACTGTTCAGAATTTTCGAAGAACCCCATTCACACAAAACGAGAACATCAGTTTCCGCGCTATTCCCAATTTGTAAGAGGATCCCACAGTATAAAAGCTTTTGACCAGATGTGTTCCTCCGGTAGTAGAGTCATCAACATATTTCTGAAGAACGTTTTCGCCCACCACATTGCACCGATCAAAAATTCAATTGCTGCCACAATAAGATTCTTTATTACAACTCCGGGCAAAATTGTCAAATAACTTTGCAATAGGTTATCGAGGTCCAGCAACCCTAATATGTAGTCAGTTTTTCGCGTCGCGTCCCCATTGGTCAGAAAATCGGTCCCTGCCCAAGTCAAAAACTGTAAAGGTAGATTTTTTATTTCAACTCGGAGATAAATTCCGATGAAAGTTTGTAATAAGTTATCGGAGTCCAGCAACCCGAATATGATTTTTATTGAGATCAAGCGTCATTTGATCAAATAATAATGGTAAGTTCTACTTT